>PXOD01000490.1:0-100091 GCA_003012165.1 Paramyrothecium roridum
CAAATGATCTATAAGCTTATATTTTAATTATCCCTTTTCCTTCTTTATAAGATCACGATATCTGGGTTGTGGTGTTTTGGGTGGGTTGTGGCATTTCGTCCCGCGCCAACATACTGTGCTTGCGGGACACAGGGTTAGATATTTGACAAATTGTTGCGACCTCGACAACCCTGATGGCGTGTGGGCCGGGATGTAACCCATCGAATATGCACGACGATGAACGGGAAGTCATGAAACCTTCGGCTTATCTAGACCTTGATGTCATGCATTCCACCGACCATTATTAGACCGGGTCAATTTATCATTTTAAATGTCGTTTCCGTTGTCGCCGAGGAAAAGATCAAGCATGCATAATTTCCAGCTTATCCCTAAACGAGTCTTCATTGATGCAGGCAATCACCCAACCCTTTCCACTGCCATTATATATCATCATCTTGCTCAGGAAAGGACGAGCAGATTCTTCTTCGATTCCAAGGAGTTTCATTCGCAGCTACTAAGGAATTGTAAGAAGCCAGTCGAAAGCAATCAGATACTGCTGTTAGCCTCCATGGTATCTAGGTGATACCTCTCATGGAGAGCCGTCCCGGAGCCTTTGGACTGAACGTAATGGCCTAATAAATTCCTCAAATGAGTTAAAAAGAAGCTATGGGTTGGCTGGCCACTCAAGCAAATTTGGCCCTTCGTTCGCATGAACTCGCAACCGGTGGGCGTTAGCACGCATAACTTATTGTTGAGGGATTCTGACGAGTCGCTATATTTATTGGTGCTGACTTCGAAATTGTGCAGAACCTACATGACGTTCACCCCAAACAGTACCGATGATGAGATGATTTCAACTTTAGAACATGACGGCCTAATCAATGAACTTGCCTGACACAACGAGTACGGCTTGGTGTTATCATAATTGTATCTGAGCATGTCAGGCCATTCCACTCCCCTTATCCAGTCTTTACTTCCAGGGCTTATTCATCCTGGGGATGGCCAGTGAAGACTGGTAAACGCTTGTAGACCTGCTTCCATGTCTCAGCACCAGTGATGAGCTTCGTAGCTGCGTCAACAACTTCGTCTTCAGAAGCCCTGATCTGAGTTGTCGAGTCCCGCTCTCGCAGTGTTATAGAGCCATCGTCTAGACTCTTAAAGTCTACAGTAATACCGAGTGGGGTGCCTAGTTCATCATTTCGTGCATAACGTTTGCCGATCGACACTCCAGACGAATCAATAATGTTTGAGATTCCCAAAGCCCTGAAGCGGGCAGCAAGCTTCTGTACAGTGGGACGGAAGCCTGGGTTGTTTGAAAGAGGCGCGAGAAGAACCTTGGTCGGAGCTACAAGGACTGGAAGCGATAGGACCTAAAAGCTGTGAGCATTTTTAAAGAATGACATAACTGATCGTTACTCACCTGCCTCGCATCATCCTGGGGACGGGACCAATGCACCTGTTCGAGGATGCTGTATAAGATACGACCAATTCCAAATGATGGCTCAATTACATTGGGCGTGTATTCTCGAGTTGTTTCAAGTCGTATAACTTGATTGATTGAGCAGATGTCCGATGTTAATTGAACTGAAGTGCTGCCATCAGTTAGTGCTTCCGTGGGAATTGTGATAACAGCTTTTTCTTTCAGTTCTGCAGCCAGAGCCTCGAGCACACCCTGATCCAAGGATGCGACAGCCATCTCGATCTTTTTAGCATCTTTCTTGAACTTTGGGCCAACCAGCTTCTTTTGCAGGTTTGCCTGCCACTCAATGACTTCCAAGGGTTCAGGAAGAGTCTCTTTTACTACCAACGGGGTACCGGTAGCCTTGGAATGAACTGTTAAATCGTAGGCGCTACGATCAGCACAGCCAACACACTCGATCCACCCATAGCTGGTCAGAAGCTCAGCATCCCAGCAGTCGGTAGCATAATGCGCCATTTCGTTAGCAAGATGCTGTCTGAAGCGCAGCTTGGTCCTATCAGCTCCAAGCTTAAGGAGAAAAAGATAAATGCGAGCCAGAAAATATCCCAATGTCTCGTTGTCTACGAGTCTTTGCTGAACAGCCTTATCAACTGTCATTATTTGCACTGTTGTCTTTCCCGAGAGCTGTGTGTCCTTATCTAGAAAGGGGAGTTCGATTTGAGCTATTTCAGAAAATCGCTGATGGCTCTTGTTGCTACTGGGATCGACGTAATGCTCAATTTCCGCCATGAGAAACTCTCTGACACGCAGAAGACCAGATCGTGGAGAGATTTCATTGCGGTATGATTTGCCAATGCAGGCAGAGGCGAATGGCATTGATCCTTGACAATAGTCAAGCAGCTTGCGAAAATTGAGAAACTGTCCTTGCGCAGTTTCTGGTCGTAGGTAGACAGGCGAGGCGGCGCTTGGGCCAATCGTCGATCGAAACATTAGATTGAAGGCGATGGGATCTTGAACCTCGCCATTGCCATTTGGGTTTCTGATTTTGTATTTCTTGATAAGCTGACCGAGCTCTGGGCCGCTGTAGTTGTCGATCTATTGCCATACGCCTAGATTAGTTTGGTCTATCGTGAACCTCATGGGATTGGTTGCTCTGATACCTTGGCCAAGATGGCTTCATACTCCATCGCAGTAACATCATCTAGCTTCTCCGCCTTGCCCTTTCCATTCACGGCGGGAACTGTTCTAGTATTCAACCTTGTTTGCAGAACGCCCTCGATCAAGTGGTCGGCACGAAGGTAGTCTCCTTTCGCTAGGTCTTTACACATCCAATCGGCAAACTTGTCGACATGGCCACTTGTCTGAAGGACAGCCTCGGGTGTGAGCGCTGGCAAATCGACCTCTAGCATATTTTCCTCGATGATAAAGTGCTTCCGCCATTCATTAACAATGTTTGCCAGTAGAGCACAGCCTGGAGGGCCATAATCAAAGAGGCCACGGTTGTCACCCTTGAAGTTCGGGGCAGTTCGATAGACCTCGAATGATTCGGTATAGAACAGACGCCTTTTCAGGAGGGACTCGAAATGAGCCCTGCTGAATGGCTCGCCGGTCAGCGTAGTCATAGAGGCCATGATGATAAAGGATACTGATGGTCGTTCGTTGTGTTGTGGTAATTGAAAGAGCCTATGGCCGATTGGTGGGGTGAGGAGGGGCGCGTTCAGAGTCACACAAATTTGTTGGTGACTCACGCGAAACGAAGCATGACCTACGGTGATTACTTTTAGCCGATGAAACTATTATAGTTATCACTTTCCTTATACAGCTGTGCCAGCTAATTACTTATAATTGACGGCGTAGCCAGTATCGTCGGCGCGCTATCAGTGCAGTCACTGTAGCTAATGGATTCAGAGCAGCGTCTACAGACAGCTACGCTGGCCATCAGAGCAAGTCGTGAGGGAGTGCCAAGTCGGATGAACTTTGGTCCGTCAAAGTGCAGAAATGGCGATTTGGCAGAGTGGCACTTAGTCTATGTTGCATTGTAGCACTGCCGCAGTCACAGCCTTCCATTTGGGCTGTGTCCCCTCCCAAAGCCCGATCCCTTCCTCCCACATCATCAACATCTTCCACATATTAATTCCTCAGCCCCATTGCAAAGCGTTCTCCGCAAGCCTTTCTCACACGAAATAGTATCGGGCTAGTGTCTCCCGCATTGTGTGATTCCAGCAACCGCATCTCCTGCGAGCCGAACGCGATCCTGTCGTCTGCCCTCAGCAAGCCCTACGCAGCAGCATTTTGAACGCTTGTCTCGTGGCTGTGGTCTGCATGGACACCCGAGGACGAAAGTGCTCGCAGTTGTTCTGGCCTTTCATACGCGGCGCCTACATTATGGTCGCAACATATGAGGAAAGCCTCATCCTTCTTTGACGAATTCTAGCATCGATGCCACCAACCTAAGCCAACCATGCGCCTCCTCGAGATCAGCGAAGATGGCGAGATCCGCTTCACAGGTGATTTAATGAGCAACATACCTGAGTATGCCATTCTGTCACATACCTGGAGTGATGAAGAGGTCACATACAAACATTTCATTGAGGGTTCATGGAAGAACATGGCTGGCGCCGAGAAGATTAAGTTCTGTGCGGAGAAGACCCATCACCATCAGCTTCGATACTTTTGGGTTGATTCCTGTTGTATTGATAAATCTAGCAGCGCTGAACTAGCTGAAGCGATCAACTCGATGTTTAGTTGGTACCAGAAGGCGACGCGATGCTATGTATATCTTACAGATGTCTCGACACAGTCATCATCTTCCTCGAGTAGTGAACAATCCGAATCGTCGTGGACCACGGACTTCGAAAACAGCAGGTGGTTTACCCGCGGCTGGACACTACAGGAATTAATCGCGCCTAGTAGCGTGGAATTTTATTCAAAGGAAGGTCATCTGCTCGGCGACAGAGCCTCCCTTGAAGCTTTGATCCATAGTGTCACCGGGATCGATCTTAGGGTGCTTCGAGGTGCTCCACTCGCCGATTTCACTGATGATGATCGGATGAGATGGTGCCAAAACCGAACAACGACCCGACCAGAAGACGCGGCTTACTGTCTGATGGGCATATTTGGCGTGTATATGCCTTTGATATATGGGGAGGGAAAAAGCGGTGCTTTGCGACGGCTGAGGGAGGAAATAGAAAAGGACCCGCTCTGCACATTCCGATTTAAGTCTAAAACTTTTCATGGTACGAATACAATCCCGGTACATCAATTGTGACCAATGCTGACAGAGTAACAGATATTCGGCAGGTCCTCCAGGAACATGGTACCGCACTTCAGGAAGCTGATGAATGGGTTCGAAACGAGCACTATAACAAAGAGGATCGCCTCGAGATTAGCCGACTATCGGGAGAATCATTACCCATGGCTCAATGCTACGTCAACTTGGCCATTGTAAAACATTCCACGGTGCCGGGTAGTTCAGCAGCCAGAAAAGGCCGACAAGGCTCTCCCTTCTCATTTCTCGCTCGGCAAAAAGTTGAAACGCTGGATAAGAAGTTTCAGGTGGAACTAGAAGCTCTCTTTAACGAACGGAAAGGGCCAGGAGGCCAGACACTTCAGCCCCGAAGGATATTAATTCGCGGACGTGCCGGCATAGGGAAAACTACATTGTGCAAAAAGATTGTCCACGAGTTTACCCAAGGCAAATGGGACATGTGGAGCACCTTGTTTGATCGCATCTTATGGATCCCATTGCGAAAGTTAAAGTTAGCAGAGCGTCAAAAACCAGAGTACAACTTTGAAGATCTTTTCAGACATGAGTTCTTTTCGGGATCAACAAGAGGGCTGAATCTCTCCGAAGCCCTCAATCGAGCGCTAAACGCCAAACGGACCCTATTTCTACTCGATGGTCTCGATGAAGTATCCCAGGACCTGCCAAATGATGATAGAATGTCTAGCTTTCTTAAGGAATTGCTAGCGCAACCAAACGTCATCATTACATCGAGGCCTTTTGGAAAGCTCCCGTCTAATTTAGATCTTGAATTGGAGACAGTGGGATTCAACCCGGAACAAGTAACCGAGTATCTACGGAAAACCCTCGATCATGCTAAGGCTGATGCTATGAATGTGTTTCTAAAGAAGCATTGGCTTATCCAGGGGGTAATGAGAATTCCAATTCTGGTTGATGCACTTTGTTTCATTTGGGACGATATTGAAAGCGGAGATGTGCCTGAAACTATGTCTGGCATTTATGCAAGACTCTTCGAGAGCCTTTGGAAGAAGGATGCATGCCGCCTAGATCGCACCCGCGATTTTGAACAAGACGCTTACCCAGCAGAGATTACACGAAAGGTGCAGCCCGAAATAAACTTACTTGAATGTCTCGCCTTTAACGGCATGTATGGCGACATAATAGAATTTACCCCCGCCCACCGAGAGATGTTGGCAAGGAATGTGGAACTTACGCTTCCGCTGGATAAGACCCTGGCTAAACTGTCATTTCTTCGCACATCGGACCGGTCTTTAAGGCCTCAAGACAGAAACTATCACTTCATCCACTTAACTTTTCAGGAATTCTTCGCTGCTAAGTACTTTGTACGGCAATGGATGAATGAAAAGCCACTGAAGTATGTCTTCGGGAAGATAAGCGAGTCCAATCATGACTCATTACACAGTCCAGTTGGATTCCTTCAAGCACATAAGTATACCGCACGGTACAATATGTTCTGGCGCTTCGTGGCCGGGATACTTGAGGCCGAAGATGACAGCACGGTAGACGGTTTCTTCCGACATGTCAACGAGGAGCCGGTTGATCTCCTAGGCCCTACCCACCAGAGACTAATTATGCATTGTTTAAGTGAGGTGTCTTCACAGTTCCTCGTTCGAAATATTTTGGAGAAAAAGCTTTACGAATGGCTTTATTTCGAATTGCAGTTCACGAAAAAGACAACTCTAGCTGCTGAAAATGAGTTTCCTGAACACCTCTTGTGTATGGCTATCGTACGAGGGCCGGTCCAGATGCGGAAATCAGTAATCCAAATCCTGCGGAAGCGGGCTGCAGTTTCATCAAAACTCTTGCAGGTCGTTGTCGCAGAGCTAGATGGTGAGAACCAGCCGGTCGAAGCTGCCGCTTCCTATCTTGGGATGCAATTTGACCTGCCAGATGCAGTCCTCCAGGCCATCGCCTTACGCCTAGATTGTGAAAGTGAGACAACTCGACTCGCTGCTACTCAAATTCTGGGCAGACAGTCGAACCTGCCAGAAACAGCCCTTAATAAGATTATCTTACAGCTAGATGATGATTCCTGGCGTGTTCGAAGGGCCGCTATTATTGCTCTAAGTTGGCGAACACCTCTGCCAGATACAGCACTCTATACCCTTATCTTACGACTAAATGATGAGAATAAGTATGTCCAAGAGACAGCTATTGAGTTTCTTGGTAACCGATCAGATTTGCCAAATACAGCCCTCCAAGCTATCCTCTCAAGGCTAGATTATGATGATTCAGGCTTCGGTCGCGAACACGATAGGCTCCAAGGTGCCGCTATTGGAGCTATAAGTCGACAATCAAATCTACCAAATACAGTCCTTCAAGCTATAATCTCAAGGATATACAGTGAGAATGTAACCGCTCAGATAGCTGCTATTGTGACTCTAGATGAGCGGTCAGATCTACCAGACATAGCTCTTGAAGCTATCTTCTTACAGCTAGATAATAGTCACCCACGTGTCCGAGAGGCTGCTATTGATGCTTTAAATTGGCGATCAGATCTACCGGATACAGTTCTTCAAGCTATTATCTCGCGACTAGAAGATAAGTCCTGGAAGGTCCGATACGCTGCTATGAATGCTTTGCATTGGCGATCAAATCTACCAGATACATTTCTTCAAGCTATTGCCTCACGGCTAGTGGATGTAGAGAGTGTTGTCCGAGTGGCTGCTGTTGATGCTTTAAGTTGGCGATCAAGTCTACCAGACACAATTCTTCAAACTATTGTCTTGCGGCTAGAAGATGAGTCCTGGAAGGTCCAATACGCTGCTATCAATGCTCTGGGCAGACAATCAAGTCTCCCCTACACAGCCCTACAAGCTATCATCTTGCGGCTAGAAGATCATTCCCGGGAGGTCCAATACGCTACTGCCGTAGCTCTGGGCAAACAAGCAAGTCTACCAGATATGATTCTTCAAGCAATTATGTCGCGGCTAGAAAACAATTCTGAGTATGTTCGAGTGGCTGCGATTAATGCTTTGGGTTGGCGATCAGATCTAGCAGATTCAGCCCTTCTAGCTATTATTTCGCGGCTAGAAGATAATTCTAGTAACGTGCGACGCGCTGCTATTCGAGCTCTAGGTAAACAAACCAGTCTACCGGACACAGCCCTTCAAGCTATTATCTCGCGGCTAGAAGATAATTCTAGTAACGTGCGACGCGCTGCTATTCGAGCTCTAGGTAAACAAACCAGTCTACCGGACACAGCCCTTCAAGCTATTATCTCGCGGCTAGAAGATAGCTCCTGGCAGGTCCAACTCGCTGCTATTCGAGCTCTAGGCAAATGCCCAAGTCTGCCAGATACAGTTCTCCAAGCCATTATCCCCCTCTTAGGTAGTGAGCTTACTGATAATCGAGAGGCGGCCTACCAGGTAATTCTTAGCCATATGAAGAGTTCCTTTGGTTTGGTTTTAAACAGCCAATATTTCTCCAGCTTTTATAATTGTTTGCTTCAACGAGGATTTAAAGAAGAGATCAGCTTATATATCAAAGATGACGATGTCATCTGGAACATGCCGCGTACTATTGGACAATTCACGGGGACAAGCGAAAAAAGGTTAACTAGTTTAGTTCAAGAAGCTCGGCCGCCTGATTATCCAGCAGTTAATAGTGTATTAAGGCACAAAAGCGAAAGATGGAGTGTAAGATCTGTCTAGGAATGGTAGAGATTGGGTAATGGAACGTACTAAAGCGAATCACCAAGGTATAGACTACAAAGTTTCAAAATGTTTCGCTTGCATACATCGTGACGAGCTCTCATTATGGAAGGTTGAGAGGTATTTGGACGTTACATTGAGATGTTTGACTACTAGAATCACAGGTAATGGCGGCGACGACGAAAATCTATACGAATCTTGCTGCGAAGTTGTTCTAGAATTGGCCGAGTCCAGCGCAAGGTAGCTGCCAACATGTTGAAAGTGTATAAGCGTATCATTAGAGTAGCTTGGATCTCAGGACTCAATTCAAAGGGAGGCAGTTCGGGTGCTTGAGATTTAATTATGAGTGGATACATCTTTAACCATCTCTAATTGGCATTATGCTAATTCTATCAACGTCTATGCCCACCCGATCCGGTAAATTCTATATCCGCTTTCGTCGCCACGTCCAACGCCTCGTGGCTTGTCTAAATTCTCAACGCTTAGAATGCAAAGCCTCTTCCCAGTGTCATCTTGAGGCGTATTATCCGCTTCAAACGCCGCCTCGACGCTCTCGATGAGATCTTTGAAACCCCCGTTTTGTCGCACTGTTGCTACCAGCCAGAAGACGCCTTCAGGACTGAGCAGTCGAGCTGCGCAATCACGCAGCAACACTGCATGCTCTGGGCCATACACGACGTCTGTTCCAATCAGCATGTCGGCTTGCATATGTGACGGTGGCTTGGACCAATCAAGCGACAGGATTTTCAATTGTGAATCATCAGGGTTGAGGAAGTTTCTGGAGATGTTCGAGCGGAGGTTCGCCAACACAGCCTCGTGGTAGTCTGTGCTGATGACAGTCGAGTCATCCATCCCCAGGAGAGGCAAAAGCTGAGCCAGCACAATGCCGACAAGTCCAGTGCCAGCACCGAGCTCTACAATACGTGAATATTTGGAGCGTCCAGACGGGTTTTTTGTCAGTCCGAATCGCGCGGGTGTCTCGCAAAGAAGCGCAGAAATAGCAATAGACGCGCCCCAGCTTTGCAACCCAACATCGTGAGGATCTTGAGAGTCTGTGCCAGCTAGCCCGTCATTCAGCTGGACTTGTATTTCCTTGGGCTCTGATGAGCATATTGAGGGTAGTGCGAGCGGGAACGAGAAGTCCCGTGTGTACGTCAGGTCGTCCTCGGATGTCTCATCCCGCTGAGCCGCTCTTGTATGTAATGCTTCAAGTATACAAGATGCTTGATCCACTGCTCTTTCATATGTATCATCAGCCTCCAGACAAGTCAGGCTCTCAGCTCGAGCGAGAAAGCTTGTTAGCCACCGCTCTGAAAAATTGCGTTCGAAAGGATCATTGCGCAGTCCATCTATTTCCACTATTGCGTCATCTTCGCAAACTTCGTCTTCTTCTACGCCAGACGCATAACCAGAATCAACTGGCTCGCTCGAAGTGATGTGAAAAAGTTTGCTAGCGTCTGCATCAAACTGAAAGGCCAAGGGGCAGTATATGTCCGACAATCCCCTTAGAAGTGAAAAGATATCCTTTTCCTCAAGATTTCTCAGTCTCGGCCAGGCGGGCAAGCTGCTCGATGGAGGCAGCATTCGCGACTTTGACCTCATCCGGCTGTTTTTATATTCAGGGCCCTGTGTCGATGTGCCGGAGCAAGTAGGTCAGATCAGATTTACACGCCACTAACTTCAAGACTGAAAATTTAGCGAATCCAACTCAAAGATCAGGAATTACCATAATCTCGGACATGACAACGATTTCTTGGTAGTGAGAATTTTCAGGGGTCCCACGGGTGGCCTAGGTGGCGCGCTATTTATTAGCGTGGGCCGGGCAGAGCCCCAGTTCCGAGACGAGCGAAGCCATCGTGAAAATTTTTGGCAACTAGGCTGCGTGAGATCTAGAACCGTTGCCGTTCCCCACGTGCTCCACTCGCTGGCTGATAAGGCCCGAAATGACAACTATGCAATGTTGTGGAGGATTTCCTTCCGTGTATCAAAGGCCTCTAGTGAGATCCTAGCTTTAGTTGGAATGTGGAATCTGGTATCATCGAGCCAGTTACAGAAGGATGTCGACATAATGTCATCTACATCTATTTCTTGGCCTACGATCATGGTAGGTCGAGAATTCTCACCATTTAGCTAAATTGGCAAACTGTAATGCGCACATGTTCCGGACACTCATCGTCTGTGATGATTTCCTTCTAAGGCTTCGACAAATCCATGGTGAATACAAGCACCGAAAGACGGTCATCAATGTGATCTCTGTATGTGAAGTACGGTCTAGCAATCACAGCCCTGTATCCATGGTTTAGGATAAACTACCAAAGTGTGGTCATTTACTCTGTCGGGTTCGCATTACAACCTTGGAAATTAGTGAATAGAAATGAGTAGGTAATACGAGTGACATGATTGTAATGCCATATTGACTCGCAGTGAGCACATATTTGCAGCCTTGTTAAAGGGTTTCATCCTGATACTCTGCTGTGCTGGGAAATCTCGTCTTGTCACTGGCTAGAGGCCGAAGGCGCGAACCAAAAGCCACTCCGGTGTCAGATTAGAATGCCTACCCTAAACCCCTTCCACCAGGGACATGGGCGCTGCCTTAGCTAATTGCCGTACATGAAATGAAGCCTTTCCTAATTTACATTAGATTTCCAAGCAAAATGCGAACGTACAAACATTTGAAAATTATTCTGCTGACACCGTTTCGGTGCAGCGACCGGTTCATGTGACTTGGGGAATTTAGTCAGGATTGATCGAACATGTCAAACTTGCCCTTTGTTGGTCAATGGAAACAACAGTTCCAAAACTGGCATGGCCTAATTCATGATCGTGGAACATACCCGGCTCCTTGCCTTCTGTGAGTGCTAAAACACGTCTTGGGGAGTTGTGTTTCTACCACTGACCAGAGTGGAAATCCCCGAGTTTTGCCTCAACTGAATGACGCATATGACCAAGAACATGGACAGTAGAAGCGACGGGTATTTCCGCCAATCTGCATCAAGTTGGAGATCAGCACAACACTTCGCCTAAATCACTGCGATCATTACGCTAAATCCTTCTCCCCCGCATTCTCACAGGCCTTAACTTACTCGCTGTCCCCGCAACGTTAACCAGCTGTCCAGCGCTGTGGAGAAGCAGGAATGTGACCCCAGGCCCCTTGGCGATACTGGGCGCCAGAAGGGGAACGCTACGCTACGCCATTGTGGAAGGATTGACAATCCAGGTTACGCTCAAAATGCTCACAATTCGGCCAGCATTTTCCCGAAGACGAAGAAGATCATGTCCGTTCCGGAGGGGTTGAGCTGCGCCGGAACCCCAACCACATGCTCAGCCCGTATAAATAGACGGTTCAAGCTGCACAATTTCGCAATGCACAGATGCTAGTGATATATGCGTAGCGACCCTGGGCTTGGGTCATCACTCTCCAAGATGCGTCTCCTGAGTCTCTTCTCCCTAGGGTTCGCCACTCTTGCCCTTGCATCAACATGCGAGACGGACGAGGACTGCAGTCTCAATGGCCTCTGCAAGCCCAAAACTTCGAATTGCCCGAGCGGCAAACGTCCGATCAAGGAGTGCGTGTGCGACCCTGGTTGGTTCGGGGAGGACTGTGGCCGACTAGATCTGGCTCCCGCATTGAAAACCGCGGGCTACAACCAGACGCTGGCACCAAATGTTGGCGACTTTGGACCTCACGGCAACGCCTCTTGGGGCGGCCGAATTTTGCAGGACCCCGAGGATCCGACCCGCTTCCACCTATTCACCTCCCAGTTCGCAAATGGCTGCGGTCTAGGTACAGCCTAATACCTGTCTCTGCATAACACACATTCTCACTAACTTGACCAGGTGGATGGAGACCGCACTCCCTCATCGTTCGAGCCGAGTCCACCACAGGGCCTCAGGGCCCATACCACTACGCGCAGACGGTCACGAAGAGCTTCCGCCACAACCCAGATGTCTTTTACAGTCCTGCCGACAAGAAATACCTCATGTACACAATCGGAGTCGACGCTCATGAGCTCACAAGGTGTCAAAGCATTTCCGTGAACTCATGGCCCAACAACATCAGCGTGGCATCAGCGGATGACATTCGTGGACCCTGGTCTGAATTCAAGCTTGCAGTCAACACTGACCGAGCAAACGGGATTCATGCGACAAACCCCTCTCCATTTCCCCTGTGGACCCCGGAGAACCCTACAAATGATATCGCCCTGTTGATCAAGGATTACGACATCTTCCTCGCCAAGGGATTCGACCAGAAATACGAGCACATCTTCAACGCCCCATGGAACACCACCGAGCATGGCAATCCGTTGTGGACGGAAGACCCTTTCATTTGGCGCGACAAGCGCGGAAACTGGCACTCCATCAACCACTGGATGATTGACATTGTGGAGTACGACGGTAGAAAATACCCTCGAGTAGGATCCCACCTGTATTCGAGAAGCCTGACCGGGCCGTGGCACTTCAAGCTCCAAGAAGCCTTCAACTCCACCATCAACTACACTGACGGGTCAGTGGTCACGCTCAACCGTCGCGAAAGGCCAAAGCTTTTCTTCAGCGACGACGGCGAGATGACACCGCTTTACCTGGTCACTGGTGTGACACCACTGGGAGAAACAAGGAAGAGTTCCACGTTCATTCAACCGATCGGTACAAAGTGGAAGGATTTTGAGAAGAACCTGGGCTTTCTGTAGTAGTGCTTTGACCAGGATCTTGCCTGTAGATAAACCTGAAGAACCAAACAGCCACACAAACTTGCTGTAAGCACATTGAAAAGGATAATAAATCCCGTCTGGCAAATTAAGGAGTCAGAAATTGTGCACTTGAATACGAGCTTCGGTTCCGTCCTTGACATCAACCAGGTAATAGAGACTTCCCTGGAACAGCGACCCCTGGCCTGGCCCACGATCTGACCTCGGCGACTTTGAGCAATCCACTCAACCAAAATTTACCCCTGCGTTCAAGTCAGCCGCGAACTGATCAACTCCATCACGTGCTTAGATTACTTCGACCAATCATCGGCGTTATTGTGATATCAGCCCCCTCATGACTTTTCGCAATGTTTCCTGAGCCTGACAACCTCGCGCTCTGGGTGGAGGTAGAGAAATCCACTCGCCCTACCGACACATTGCCTAGACCACGGGCGCATGCGAAAGCTTGTGTGCAACAGCAAGCAAGCAACCTGATGGCGGGCTGACAAAATGTCGAATGCACATCCTGGACGCAAGGTGTATCGACTGAGAAATTTGCCAGGACATGTGGACAGGCTCTCGACTACAGAGCTAGCTGCAGCCGCCATCGGCGATGACTCCATCAGTCCAGGGGATATCCAAATCTTCTCATTAGCTACGATACCCGATCCTTGGAAAAGGTGGCAGTCCAAAGTTGCCACATTGATGTTTAGAAAGACACCCTCGGCTCTGCTGTCTGATGAAAATGCTAGGACACAGGGTCTTGAAGAATGGGCCTTCAAGGTCCACGGGCTTCCTGAACCCTTGATTCTTGACACCCAATTCCATGGAATGACGGTCCTGAACGAGGTCAACCCATCGTTTCATGAGTATGATTGCATCGTCCTATCAGGCCTTGCGAGCCATCCATTCGGGTCTTGGCAGCCAAAGGGCGACGATAAGTCCTTCATGTGGATCCGAGATGTGTTGCCGACCATTTTCCCCACTATCAGATTCGTCCTGTATGGTTACGACACGACTCTTGCTAATAGCAAGTCCTTCCAGACAATTGCCGATCTTGCAGGAACCCTCGCGTTAGAGCTGGAGGCAAACGGCTGGGCATCCCCGCTAACAAAACCTATGATATTCATTGCTCACAGCCTTGGAGGGGTTCTGCTCAAACAGTTGTTTATCATCCTGGCAGATGGTAGCAACCGTGCCACGTTTATGCTGAGTATTATAAAAGGCGCAATCTTTTTCGGTACACCAAGCGTTGGAATGCCTTTGGTGAATCTTCTTACAATGGTAGCGAGTCAGCCGAACAAAGGCCTAATTCAAGATCTCTCCGCTCAGTCTTCGTTCTTGGAGAACCTTCAGATGCAATTCGAAGGGATTACGTATATTAGGAAGATGAGATTATTTTGGGTATATGAGACGAAAACCTCACCCACCGTAGTGGTACGTATGTTTCACTGCTAGTAACTATGAGGCGCCACCGCTGCCATACCCCGAGTGTCTAGCTCCGGAAGTCTGAAGATCAGGGCTGATTATGGCATAGCAAACTGACACTGGTTCTTACCTGCGGTCAGGCCCGATGGTAGTCATGGTTGACAAAGAATCTGCTACTGCTGGCCGTTGCATGTCCGATCCTAGTTCGACTATCCAGATTGACGAGGATCATTCCGCCATGGTCAAATTTTCTCCAGGCGATCACAGGATCTCTACCATTAGCAACAAAGTTCGCGAAATATGTTGGCCCGAGGGACAAACCAGCACTATGAGTCTAACATCTGAAGCACCACATCTGAAAGAGTCCGATGATGTCTCCAAGCTAATTGTAGACTACGATGCCTTGGCCGTGGCGGAAAGGAGACAGGGAGGCTCCACTGAATGGAATTATGAATGTATGTCTTCCCTGTTGTGACAAATTGCTGTTCTCTTTGGTAAGTTGCTCACCAATATAGTGATATTGGAATCCATTCAACCGCCGGAACGAGACAACCGCTTGGATCAAATTGAGGAGAACTTCGGCCACACTTTCAACTGGGCCTACGACGACCCTTCTGTTGGCCTTACTCAATGGCTCAGGAGAGGGACAGGAATATTCTGGATTAGTGGAAAGCCAGGATCCGGAAAGTCGACCCTGATGAAGTTTCTGCTCAACGACCCACGTACTGCAGAATTGTTGCATAAGTGGAAATCAAAGTCTAGTCAGATCATCGTCAACTTCTTCTTCCATCACCGGGGCACATTGATGCAAAAGTCCTTTCATGGTCTATTGCGTAGCTTATTGAGCCAGCTGCTAGAAAGAGAAGCGAATCTCTGGGCGATCATTGGCAAGATATTGGACGCCAAGTTAAAGAAGAAGTTGAAATCTGACCCCCTCGAGGCCATAGAGTCTGACATTCGATGGTTCTTTCGCTCTAGCGGCTTAGAGTTTGAAAATGGTCAATACCAGGACGAGCTTTTTGCCATAATGTCACGGGATCCAGTTGCTCATTTTGATGCAATATTTCGTGATCTCTCCCCAACCATGGACAAAGCTGCGGAGTTGACAATCAAGCGAAGCATTCTCAATGAGCATGAAAGTCTGCTCAAATCAAAGGGTTCAAGTGTAATCCCGGATTACGAAATAGGCAGAATCTGGCGAAAGCTAGGCGAAGTCAACCAACACGACTTGGATCAATTTCAAAAGCTCGTTGAAACTTGGTTGAATGCCATGGACATTGCCACAGCCATACGAAGGCTTTTGAAGAAGGCCGGATTCAATCGATCATCTACCCTCAGATTGAAAGGCACTGGTATCAGAATACGCGACCCGTCCAAGATTGCAAATCTTGACAGTCACATTGAGGAAATGGCAAAGCGCCACAAATCTCGTATCCAGGCACATTTGGACATTCAGCTGGAAGAATGGTCTAAGAGTGACGTAGAAGAAGGCGTCAATCATATCTTTGAACAAGACATTATTGATCTTGATGTGTGCCTATTCTTCGATGCCCTTGATGAATATGATGGGCGTCCTGAGGTCATCTCTGAATTTTTATTGGATCTGGTAAAACAGCCGCCGTCTTCCAAAACTAAGGCCCGGGTACTCTTTTCCGGTCGACCATGGCCTGTTTTTCAAAATGAATTCGCGACTTGTGCTGGTTTTCAGCTACACGATCATACTTACGAAGATATTCGGGAATATTGTAGCGGTCTTCTGCCACAAGACAGGAGGGCCAACCATCTTATGCTACCCTTCACAACAGATATCTCAAAGCGTGCCCGGGGCGTGTTTCTCTGGGTAAAACTTGTCATGCGAGATCTGGTCAGCATTGCCGTTGCGGGTGCGAAATCAAACGAGGACTCAACCTCGGCGTTGCGCCAATGTTTGGATTCCGTACCAGCAGAGCTTGATGATTACTACCACACAATTGTCCAAAGACTCCCCCCTTCCGTAAGGGGCGGGACATATGCGCTGTTGGAATGCATATCTAAAAGCAGCGTTCTCCTTACGACGGATGATGTCCCGTATCTAATTGGACTTGGACTTGCAGCATCCATTTACGAGTCCGAAACCATTTGGGAGTCCAGCAAGACAATGACCGACGAGGATTTGGAAGCATACGTGAAAACAATTTCGGGCGGTTTAGTTGACATTGTTCCCGATAGATCCACGAAAGAGAATCCCTATGTCAAAAAGAAATACAGAATGCAGCTTCTACATCAGACATGCAAGGAATGGGTAGAATCTGCCACATTCAAGCGCATTGTACTTGGGAGCCGCGCGAGTTTGCTATGGGAGAACGGACACAGTTTTCTCGCCAAGTTCTTCGCCGATTCCCTAATAACAGACCATTCACCAAGTCAGGGAACGACTCGGAGGAGACTGGATTTCTTCGTACATCTGCTCGAGTCGGAAAGGACCACAGGTGTGAGTCAATTTGGATATATGTCTGAGTGGCCCACCATGTACTACGACATAATCATGCTGGGAGTCCCAGTGGCAGCAAGCTGGTCTGGGGTTAGCCTAGCCACATTCCTTGGGCTCTGGCTGTAATTGAAAGATGCCATAAGCCATGACGAGCACCTTATTCAAAATTCTGAGGAGCCACTATTTTCGATACTCTTCGATTCGCCAGAGTCATACCCTAAAGATACCCGTGCATGGTTCTTAAAGAAAAAGCCCGGAGAAGCAGTAGATACGGGCAGATTCTTGCTTCAGCACGGTCTTAACCTTGAGAAAGACACCAGAGGGGTTTCATTACTCATGTCTCGATTATGGGAGAGCCCTGATCGACCAACAGCACAGCTGTACATTGATCTTATCATATATGCTACTGAAAAGTCTCTTCCGCTGGAATTACGCATTCCTGGATCCTCGAAACTTTTCTCACCGGCTGACGAGTGGCATCTCTTACACCTGAGCCCACCGCCATTGGCGAAATACCTTTTGCAGTGCGGCGCGGCTGTCAACTGTTTGAATCACTACAAACAGACGCCCTTGGACTATCTAGTTGATCCGGGTTCGGTTCATCGTGCTTGCAAATTTGGTGTGGAGTGGCTGTATCAGTCGACAAGCCTCTTAGTGAAGCATGGGGGCATGCTGCGGTACTACACGCCCGCTCATTTTGAGAATCTTGTCGACTTATTTACCAAACATGGTCTTCAAACAGACCATTTCTCAAATGTTAGAACGACAAAACACGCATTAACGATGCAAAAGAATTCAAGTCACCACTACCAAAAGGATGCACTGCGATATATGAGAAGTGCTATGTCAATATCGACAGATACTAAAGGAGGGACTTCTGATACTTCGATACAGCAGCAGAATCACAGAAAACGAGACAAGTGGAAACAGATTTTCAAATCATAGAAAAGGGGCTTTTCGATGCTCTTACGACAGAAAGGACAAGAGGTATCGAGGAATTCCTCTCTAGAATAAAACCGTTCAGCAGTGAAAGAAGATTATCATAAACATGATTGAGCAAGACTCCATGCTTGTATTCAAACTTGACGACTAGATCAAACCAAAAAGCACATGATGCCCCATACTATTACCATACTTCCAATCGTCATTAGTTGTGATACCTGTGAGCCCAAAGAGCTTCCCGAGGACGTTGCTGGCGGACTTCCACTCCCACCCCCTGTCCCGTCTCCTTCCGATCCAGTCCCAGACACTGGGCCCGATTGAGATTCAGAATCTGCGGAGCCACCATCAGTGGGCGTTGTAAGAGGCCCATCTGAAGATGAGTTACCCCCACCATTACCGGCACCATCGTTGGATTGCGAACCTGAGTCTGGAGCACTTTCGTTGGGTTCCCTGTTCGGGCTAGATCCGGACCCCGAGCTAGCGTCGTTGCCAGAATCAGGCTCGTCGCCGGACCCAAACCCAAAGTCGAAGTTACCGGACCCTGAACCCTCATCATTGGGCTGTGTCGCTATTGTTCCTTGTTAGCCAAGGTTTTTGGTCATCACAATCAAGTAAGGAGCTAACCATCAGATGAACCCCCTTGGCCACCGCCTCCGCTTCCACCACCATCACTACCGCCACTACCGCCTGGTGTCCCCGATCCACTCCCTGGACTCGCGCCTCCCTAACCGAGCAAAGCAGCAATAAGAGCAGTGATGAATTCAGAAACGGCGGAAACGAGCTGGGAAGCATGTTAGCTAGCAATCTTCTTGATTCTTTGTAGTACTTACTGGTACAATGTCGCTAATGAGCTCCTTGAGTTGCTTCGTGAGCTCGTCAGTTAGCAGGGAATCTGCTCTCTTCAAAAGATTGACGAGGATTCGAATAGTCTCTGGCTTCAGGAGCTCGCCAGCTGAATCAATCAAGCCCTTGATGTCGATTTCTTTGATGGTGTCCAGCACAGGACCAATTTCTCGGAGCAGGCCGTCAGCTTGACCGATGAGATTGCGAGTTTGGTTGGCTGCTGGCGGTGCAAGTAGGTCAGCAAGACCGGTGACTGTCACCTGCACATCGCTAAAGAATTCTGGCTTCAGGAGACCAGAGATGGACTTGAGCAGGTCCACTAGGTCTCCTAGGGCGCTGCCAAGATCTTGACGTTCCGAGAGGGCTCCATGAGTGTCTCGAAGCATGAGGGGGTCGAATTTGGCCCCTTGCGCAGTACTAGCAATAACAGAGACTGGCATGAGCACAGCGAGTGCTGCAGAAAAGATCTTGGAGAAAAGCATTGTGAAAGTTGAAGCTCGGGCGAAGGGGGAAGCAGAGACGAGATGGTTGTTGAGTTTGGCTCAGAGGCTTGTCATGGACCCAAGAACTGACAAGGGCTGTATTATATACTAAGGATTTAACATCAAGAACAACGTCGACTGTGAACACAGCTGATTAGAATCCCTACCTCGGGCGTGAGTTCTTTCCCCAGGTTTTCCCCGCTGATCCCAACCATCCTATCTCTGCATTGGGAAACACGCATCGACAGACCCCGCAAAACAGCTCTGTCAAAACGGTTGCTACCCATGTAACCCCAGAAATATTTGCAGACTGCTGAAAGGTTGTTCACGCGGGCATCCCGTGCTGACCAGGGTATAGGTGGGCCGCGAGAGCCGGCGCAGCTTTCCCAAACGAGAACCCTGCATTGGCTGTTGTCTCCACGATTGGTGACCAGCTCTTGGGTATTCTGGTTGCTTTGGCTTTTTATGCCCTAATTGTCAATAGCTAACTACAGCCATCCTCAAAAATGCAATGGGTTCTTCTTGAGAATGTAGGAGGGTTATGTTAACACGCTACATTTATGCCTAGGAACTGCTGCAATCACCAGTTGGCGGCGCAATAGAAGTGCAAATTAGGATCGAATAAAATACAAGCAGAAGTACACCAACCTACTTCTCCAAAGTAGGCCGGGTTCCCTCGCATAGCACGAACATGGGAGTATCGACAACACGCCCCACGAAGCGTGGTGCCCCTCAGGTTAGGCATCATACTCCCCGCCAAGAACTAAGCCTCGGGGAACTTGGAAGAAGAGGGCAACCAAAACCCAACTCACGCATGTGAAGCGGGGTTTGGCAAACAGAATCCTCGCAAACGCCCAAATGATAGACGAACTCTGGTCAAGATCCTTGGTTGCAGCTGTATTACCCTTTCGGCCGAATTGACAGGATCAGCCACAATCAGAAACATCATGGCCGTTGCAGGGCCCAGCAAGTGGGTATCAGACCCAAAGTGACGTCTCCTGCATCCTTCAATTAATCCTTGCTTTGACAGCCATCCATCCCAACACTATATCCTGGCACATCCCCCTCACTAGCTGCGACGTGAATATTGATGCGGGGGTCGCATGCCGAGGCCTAACCCTGCAACTCAAAATGGACTCTGGGATCGTCTGCGGTATGTGGGGGCTCATGCAGGGGATGGCAGCTCTGGAAAAGCTGTATGAAACCCCTCTTTGAGGTGTAATACCTGTCAGCTTGACTGAGGGAATTGCGTCGCAGTGATCGCGAGCATACGGCAATATGCCGAGGCTGAACATCTTTTCCCCGCCTCGAAGCTAGGCAACATGGTCGACATGAGATTTCAGTTTTCCAACACACCAACTCCTGTAATTGAAGCGACTCCCAAGAGATGTGGATGCATCACCAGAGGTAGTCGGCCAAATGGGGCAAGACCCGTCGAGCGGAGGCGAGCAGTGGCCGCGGTTCGGGATAGACAGCCCCTGATAGATGTGTTGCCATGAACTAGTTGCCTCCAAGCCACCCGTTGTCAGCTCGTACACCAAGGATTTATCCGAAGCCAAGATTCCGATCCTGATTAAGCCTTATTGATCCACATCCTGTTGATTGAGTTAACTTCAGATTGTTTGCTTCAAACCATTCGCGTGATACTTTCGACAACAGGAATCATTCTCAGTGAACGAATATGATGCTTTTTCGATCTTTTGCGATGTTGCTTCTCGCAACACTGTCCTTGGCAGCCCATCACCATGGTGCAGCGCCCCAGAAACGACACAATTCCCCGGGTGCAACGCCGACTTCCAGTGTCGACTGGGCCGAAATTTCAGGCTTGCTGTTAGTGTCTTCAAAGTTACCGAACCGATTGTGTTTTTTCCCTTTGAGCTAATGTCGGGACATACAGGCACTCTTACGCTGCGACGATGTCTGTGTCGCCTTTGTTTCCGAGCCCGACAGTTACTCTAGGCATATCAGTTCCAGCAAGTCTACGAAAAGAAATAATGACTGCGGTTCCACCAAGTGTTGTGGTACAGCTCATGATGAACTCCGCGTATCGAGAGAGCCTTGCCTCTGATTTCCAGAACGACAAGACTCCTAGTTGGTATGAAGTGAGTTCAGAATATGAATCCGTGATTTGCGTGAGCCTGAGTCGCTAATATTCACTTAGGATCTTCGACCTGAGTTGAAGTCGTTTTTCCAAGATATGGCAGACAGCATCGCAGACGGCAGTGCTGTGATCACTCGGACAGCCACTAGTAGCGAGGATCCACCTTCTGGTCAAGCCACACAAGGTAGTGAAGGTTCATCAGATTCGGCTGATGATGAAGGAAGCGCTGCATACCTTGTCGCTGATAAGTCTCTCCTCACCATGGTTATTGGATTGTCGTTTGTCTTGGGCGTTGCCCTGGCCCTCTAGGTGCGATGGATATGTCTTTGATAGTGATGAACATGTATGGGGAAGCTAGGGAAGTTATTTCTGAATCCATGCCTATTCTTTCTGTAAAGTAGCACTGCTCTAAGGGACTGTCTTCCATTATTAGTCGCGTAAGGCTTCTGAACCGCAGTATTATCCAAAACCTGCCTTCGTCTACTCAGGTTCATCTTTTATTGCTGTTTCTTATCTTCCATGCCAGTATTGACGTGTTAATCGATCGACTTACATAGGGTTAAACGCAGCCTCGTTGAGGCCCTATGGAGGTTTGAAGTCAAGTAGAGGCCTGGACACTTCGAAAAACATATGCTGGATTGCTCAAAACGAATGGTTTGATTGAATCAATACTAGAACTACAATATGCTGCATCCCGTTCCCATCACGAAATCGTACTACTGAAAACACCATAATGGAAGAAGGAATGATACAAAGAAAGTAACGACCAAGATAATCCCACCACTATGCCTTTTCAAAAACCTTCTGATGCTTCGCCAGTCGCTTTCGCATGTCGTTCATGTACAGCTTCACCGGATAGCTCCGCACTTTCAGCGGCAATGGCCTGTAGATCGCTTTGACCATTACCTCGTGCAATTTGTACAACCTGGGACGGCTTTTGACGTTGTACTCTTGACGAATCCTCTCTGGCAACAGCTCCGCTGTAACGATGCGCACACTGGGCATCAACATTCGTATGTGAAGGGGCGCACTTCTCAAATACAGCAAGTCTCGAGCAACTTCTTTTGCATGCTGGGTCACCTCCATCTCGGCAATTTTTCTGTCCCAGTACTCCCAGAAGTCCTTCCGGGTTGCAGGCCACATTTCAGGGGGCACTTGCAGAGAACATGCCAGGATCGAGTACTCTCGGTAGATTTTCTCATTGAGCTCGTCATCATCAATCTTGCCGTAGATGCGGGTGTATGTCTCATAGCCAGTCGCATAAAGTGTAGCAGCAACCCAAAGCTGGAGTTCAGGGTCAAGAGCTCGATATGTCTTGCCCTTGTTCCTGCCCTCGTCCAAAGTTCCATGGACAGAACCATGAACCTTGGTTACCATGTCGGTGATGGTTTTCTTCTCCTCAGGGGTGCCATAGCTGAGACAGTAGACAAATGTCATAGTTGTGCGCAACCGATCGACAACCCGATAGGCGAAGTTACTGTGCGTGTTCACGCCCTGGCCCACGCCGGCTTCAGCAACCTGCAAGAGGATTGCTGCAGCTCCTGCCCCGAGAATGATTCCTTCTTGGACAATGAGGTTGAGGTGCTTGGGGTTGAAGTCTGGTGACAAGAACGCCTCTTTGCTAAAAGCTGTCGGCGGTTTTTCATTGATCACTGCAGAACCGCTTGATCCGCTGCTACGTGTTGCTTCAGTCATATTGAAACAGAAGTAGTGTCAAGAACTTGTCAGGCGATAGAAACGAAAATAGAAAGTTTTTGTAAATGCGCCAATAAAGGTAGCTTAGTTCGAATTGTGGAAGATGAAGGTTGAGTTTGATAGTTTCAAGACGTTGAGGAGTGTTCATTCATACAGCGCTTGATGTCTACAACTATAACGAATCCCTAACTAGCAGTCACTTCATCAACCGAATCTTACGATTCGTTCATAGTCAAGTCAGACAGCCTTCCGGGAGGTCCGAAACCCGGGTGGCCAGCAACGAGAGGAGAACCGAGGAGCTGGGATGTCTTCACATGATTCGCAAGCTACAAGAAGCGGGGAGCGAAGCTCGAAAACAGTTCGCGGAGCGAACTCATCACTTCCTAGCATCATGCCTCAATCAGGAAACCACATCGCCCACCATGCTAGGGTGGGATGCGATCGGCAAAATCTTCTCAGCGCTGACGGCCCTGTAGCTCCGAGCGACATTACATGTAGTGACACAGACACGAATAGCATGCGCACTCGGGCTCGGCCTCAATTTGGATGTGGGATCAGAGAAGAATCAACCAAGCTGATCTAGGCTACTTGGGTTTAGACATGGATCATCGTGGGGGCCGTTCATGCATGAATCGACATGTCAAGTTTTCGCCTGCCGCCTAAGCATGACTCTCCATGAGGAGTCTAGCCTCAATTGACGAAAGTGAAACGGTCAACGGCTGAGTTAACACAATGATTGACCATGTCCATCGCTCCACGTGCTTCAGTAATGGTGTGTAAAAGAGGTTCCTCGGCCCAACCCCTCAGTAGTATTGCCTAGCGCAGCCACACAGGGGCCAATGCAACCTGGACAGGGTCGGACGCCTTAGTTCCCGCTGGAGTAGCCCGGTAAGAGGCACGATGTGCCCTGCAAGCGGATCTCGCTAGCTATCCAAGCCGTCCGTAGTAACTTATGCAGTCTTGATCCTCACGACGTACCCGCATACCGTTAGAAGAACAGTAGTCGGATGTGACGATCCCCCGCCTACCGTTGATGGCGTCACGCAAGCTCTGCTGAGCTGCCAAGGCTGCATCGCGCCCCTCCCCTCACTGTAAACACGCCTCCCGAGGTTGAATTTGAGTTGCGGGCGGGGTTGCTGAGAATGGACACGCCTGATCAGGGGTAGCCATGCAAATGCCAAGCGGCACGTCTTTTGCGGCCGCATTCTGTCATATCACAGCGTTGTTGTATTTCTCCCATACCAGTCACGGGTTGGTGCTATGTATCTTTGACTGACCACACCACCCCGGCACTTACAACGGAGACAAGATCGTAAAGGTGCTTGAAAGAAGTGTGGGGTATTTGTTGATTGACCTAAAGAATGGCCTGTGAGAGAGGGTATAGCTTAGTGGCTCCTAGCTGCAAGGAGTCAAGCCAAGTCATATTACATGCATTTGGAATCCATGAAGTTTTTGGCTTGAACACTTAGCATCGACTTACAATTGATGACTTTGCAAAATCATCCAGCAGACTCGACTGATTAGGAGAGCTGCGTGACTCCTTCCTGCGTCTGGCATTGATTGAGTGTAGTCTGTCTATTTCTCGAAGATGGCATTTCATGCAGATAGTCCAACCTCCACAAAGGCTGCAGAGAATGGTAACCGACCATCAAGAGATTTGCCTCCACCAAGCCCTGTTGCTGATTCTTTATCAGGGGCTTCCTACTTCACCGCGCCAGATCCTCTGGTCACCACTGAGAAGGCAAAAGCTGTGCCAATTCACAAAATCACTTCAAATGAGTCGACAGGGTTCAAAGTAGACCTTGTGCACATTGAGGATGTCCAACCTCTTGAAAAAAAGCCAACCAAAAAGCAAAGACTTCGTCGGCATTGCTTAAGATTCTGGTTCTGTTACTTGGTGGGGCTTATCATCTTCTTGGCTATTTTTCTTCCCTTATTGTAAGTTTCCCTCTGCCGTGTATGAATGAGATGGTCTTTGACACTGGAGGGAGTAGTTTTCTCAAGATAATCCCAGCTTTGGCGCAACTCTTGGTGAACGATACAGATTTACCTATCTATGGCGGTGAGATCAAGGCCCTGTCAAATGACGAAATCGCTATTGGCCTTCGAACATCACTTACAATCCCCGGCGGGCTGTCCGTTCGTCTTGACCCCTTGGAGATGTGGCTCTACAACAAAGACACCCCAGACTTTAACCCGTACACTATGGTGCCTTTGGATGGTCAAAATATTAAAGGCAAGACCGACATCAATATCCAGGGAACTGTCGTTCGAGTTGGCAATAGAACTGAACTGAACAAATGGCTGAACAGCGTCCTCAGGCAAGAAAGGGCGGATATCAGTGTGCGAGCCAACACCACAGCCCATTTAGGTGCCCTGAACTTCGGCGTGAATCTCCAGAAGACCGTGAACGTCAACGCGCTGGACACTCTGGAAGGATTCAAGCTGGAGGGGGCTCGGGTCTTACTGCCTGCGGAGGAAGACGGCACCAATCTGATTGGCAATTTGACTCTTCCTAACTGGTCAAATCTAACCATAGGTCTTGGTAACCTGACTTTCAATGCATGGGCGGGAACGTATCTCGTGGGGTCAACCTCCGTCCTTGACGTCTTGCTACCACCAGGAAATACCACTTTACCTTTCCGTGGACAAGTGTTCCTACCTGTTCTACTAGAGAACCTCGTTGACATCTTGGCAAGCCAGAGTCAGGCTTTGACAAGGGGCCAGCTCGAGATTGGTCTTAGTGGCAATTCCACAATGGTGAATGGAGAGCACATAACATACATAGAGAATGTGCTCAATGAGCTCCACATCCTAAGCCCCGTCCCGCTCATGCAGCTTCTCACTGATGTCCTGAAGAGCGTCATGGAGGGCAACGTGGACTTGGGTGGCCTGGCAGAGGCTTTGGCCGATGGGCTAGGCCCCTTATTGGAAGGGATTCTTGGTGGAGGCGGCGGTGACGGTAGCGGACTGGGAGATTTGCTAGGTGACCTTCTAGGGGGGGGCGATGGCAACACGATACTCCTAAGACGAGCCAGCGTACTATTGAACCGAGGATCTGGCTTTCCAAAGCAGAAAGCGGTGAGGATGATAAGAGCTTTGACTCTTGGGACACGGCTCATGAAAATGAAGCACTCAAGATGAAGACAAGCTGGGTAGCGAGGCTCCCTTTTGTGTAAAATGCCGATAGCTAGTCTTTATGAGCTTGAAAGCTGTTCTTGACAAGTCCCACAGAACAGCCAAAAAAATAAACATACAACAGCCGGTATTCGCTGGTCGTCACCGACCCAACTACTAATCTGCCCCTTACNNTAGGTATGGTCGTATGTGGTGATGTTAGTCGTTCAATTATGTTATGAGGGAATGATTGTTGTCTAAACCGTCAAATGTGGTTTCATGCATTGTTCAAGAATACCTGAGATCTAAATGGTGGACCAGAGAACTTGCGTCACCTAGCTCTTTCCATAAACCCCGGTAGATGAATTGCATAATTGCGTAGGCCAATGCCAGGTTCGTGTGTGCATTCAAGTTCGCCTCTTCTCTATGTCCACGTGCGCACAAAGATGGCTCACCTCATGTTCTTGTCACCACTCAAATCAATATTTATTGATCATTGATACTGAGTTTTGCCATTTTGCTCTCCTTGAAATCCAATAACTGACCCTTTGGACAATGGAACCATTGCAGCTTGTTGCGGAAGTTGAAGCGCCAACGATCAGGGAGCTGACATCAGTCATTTCAGCAACTCATGTTGAAGATGTTTCCCTTAAAGCTGACAGTGATGCAACCATTGCCTGTCAGCCATCTTGGCTGGAGCTGAACCCAGTCACAGGTTCCAAGGCCATGCAAAACAGCTCGATCGATATTGCGTCGTCAAACATCGCCTCATCAGTCATTGAAGCGTCACCCCCAACGGCAGTTGACACTTCAGATATCTCTGAATCTGCCTCCACCTTTGAGCCTCTGACCAAGGTCGTTCACTCAGCAATGCCTACCAAGACATTTACTGTGCATGATGTCAGCAGGCACAACAAGGCCACTGATATTTGGCTCATCGTCGATCGCGACGTTTATGATGTGACCGATTTCCAGCACGAACACCCAGGAGGCGTGAAGAGTACGTCGAACTCCAGCCATGTTACCACCTGCATGATGTGCTAATAATATTTTCTCACTATAGTCTTGCAGGGCGTTGCAGGGAAGGACGCAACTAAGAAGTTCGATAAATACCATCGAAGAAGGTTACTAGATGCCTACAGGCCTCGGTTGCAGGTTGGCGTACTGGCCGCCCAGGACGGTCTGAAAAGCCCCCGGCGTGGTTTCATGCAGAAGCTCAGTTTTGGGAGAAGTCAAAAGTAGCGACCAATGTATTACAGCCTTTGCTCTCCGTGTGTCAAATCAATGGACTATATTCAATTCGTCTCGCTCATGTGACATCGAGATAAGGTGTCAAGATGATTGTGTTTACGTCTGCATATCAAACAATTCCGACTTCTGATTTCCAGCTCTAGACCTTTAGGTCAGGAGACACCATCTGGAGATTTTCTGTCCCCGCCTCCTCTCTCAGACACCTAATCTGTCTTCGCAAAATAGGGTGCTAGGATCTGGTAGCAGGATAGCAGTTTGTTGTGACCTCGGCTGCTCCCGTCCCCGCACGAGGGGCAGAGTGATGGCGTAGCAGCTAGGGCGTGGATCGACGCAAGGCATCCTCATTGGGAGCCAGGCCAGAGCTGTTAACCCCTCACTTCCGGTCATTAGAATAATTGGCACATGTGAAGATGCCGAGGGAAGGCTGAATGAGGGGCAAAATCCTCATGCTTGCTATTCTACTCGAATCTTGCCTTTCGGGCCAGCTGTACCATGATCTTCCCAAAATAGGAAATCACTTCGCCAAGTGGTCATGAAGAGCCTAGTTTCGCTGTTTGGTGTTTCCAAAGGGCAAAGTGGCCAATCGCCGAAGGTTGCAACAAGGTTGAATTCGAGAACATTCAGTTCGCTCAGCACTTTTGCGTGTGGACTTTACTAACCAATCGCCGATGACTGTTTCAGTGCTCTGCCTTCTCAAAGCGCTTCGAGGGCATTAGTACGATTTGCTCAATTATGATTGCGATATTAGGTTGCCTTAGCATACGTCTTCACCGGGACGCTACCGTGGCTGCCGAGGCATAATGCCTGGCTCTTCAACTGGCAACATGAAACAAGCCCGATATGACGAAAAGAAAAATAGCAATTGTCCCGTAGATTTCACGAACTTCGTTCCGTGTACAATTTTCTTCACAGGTCACACGCCAATACCTATCACAACTAAAGCTTCACAATACCACAACCAGTACTCATCATGGCTTGTCCTGCAGGCTTCGATCGTGGCCAAATCAGCCCTTCCCAGCGAAAGCTCCCTTATGAGAAGCCTCACATCTTTGACACCATCAGGGAGCCAGTTGTAATACGAGAAATGACTCAGGACTGCATATACCTTTTGGGAGGTCACTTCGCCATACTTTGTCAATTTGCACATCCACGTCTTGCTGAAGGTTCTTTCAAGCACTCCAACTTTGCAAACCGGATCATGAATCGCCTGCGAACAACTTCGAGATTCTTATATGCTGCAACATTGGGGAGCTCGGCGGAAAAGGACGCGGTATTCAGTGTCATACACGCCAAGCACAGCGAGGTCAAAGGCGACACCTACGACGCCGATGATCCAGAACTCCACATGTGGACAGCCGCAACACTGTTCATGTCTCTCGTACTTGTTCATGAAGCCTTCTTTGGCAAACTGTCATACGCACAGATGGAAGTCATGTACAAAGAGTCCGCTGTGTACGGCACCTCTCTACGCATGCCGCCTGACATGTGGCCCAAGACGCTTGGCGAGTTCCGGGCCTACTGGGATCACAATATTGAGACACTCCAAGTGACAGATTGGGCAAGGAGCCTGTGCAAAGACCTCATGTACCCAAAGAATATGCCTTGGTGGTACTATCCCAATGCTCCGACGACGAGACTGTTGACGAAGCATTGGTTGCCTGAAAGACTTCAGCGTGAATATCACATGACGCCTACTGTTTGGAGCACAGCTATGTATCACTTTACTGTAGGATACGGGGCTCTGGTATGGACTTGTGTGCCCAAGTCACTGAAGATGAAGCCAAGCAAGGTGTACATCAAGGATATGAAGAGGGCTGTCCAGTTGATAGAGGAGACAGGAACGTGGCATGAGACCAAGGTTGGTGAATAATTCGTCCTAATGCTTGGACAGCTTTTGCACCGCTCGGGGTACCAAGAGTATACTTCTGGGTGCGTCCATATCGGATTTTTGCGATTGGGTATTTTTTACGAAACGTTGGGCCAGGATTTATGTCGAGAGGAACCGTGTCAAATTAAAGCTTCACTCAAATGAGCATCCATAGTGAATTCGTCTCGTAAACCTCCAGAAGCATGCAACCTCGTAAGGCCACTGTGCCGCTGTCCCAGTATTGCTCATTCATTGGGCGTGTGGACAATGGCCGAGAAGTCTCAATCTCACGTACCTCCCCCAAACTGGCCCAGGGATAGCTTCCGAGTACAATCCCATTGTATTGGACAATAAGCAAAGAATCTACAATCTCAGTGGCCACGGGCGGCGCACATGATTTGTGCAATGTTGCACATGACGGGATTGCCACCCACCCCACCACTGGCCATGATTGTCATTCGGGAAACTAGACCTCGGTTCATCCTTGGTATATGGAAACGAGGGGCAACTCCTCATTTGCTTCGCCATCGGACACTTACGATGTCCGACCCTCCGCAAACAAGCAGGGCCTGTCGCGACTATCCATTTTCTTCCAAGGCCAATAGCCTTTGCGCCTTAAATAAACACGACAAATCCGTTCCTCACATGATAAGGTTGAGTTCAACTAATATTCAAATCTGAGCTATAGTATTATATCAAAGCCTGAACGAAGCAGCTTCGTCACAACGTTGAACCACTACAAGCCGGAGTCATCATGGGCCTATCTACCAGCGACCCAGATACGCTCGAACGATACGGCTGGAGATTCAAATGGTCACCTCTTCATCATGACGATGCTGAACTTGCCCGGCTGCGACACACCTATGACGTTGTTGCCACGGAAGCACTAGACCGCATCGATCAGCTAGTGCCACCTCCAGCAGCAGCATTTGTGCCACGGCCAGATATCCAAACGACATATGAACCGAAAGAAAAGAAATCTCAACGTGACTTCTTCAAGATTGTTAAGAGACATGCCAAAGATGATGAGAAAATCGGTCGGCTTTGGACAGAGATCAACACGGTCCCAGAGTGGGTGGACTGGGCTCAGATCGAGCGGGGACAAAAGGTCTTCTGGAGATATGGCGGGGCGTCTGTGACGGCTGTAAGTTGCCTAACGCGTGGGTCTTAATGATGCGATATTCTGACTACCTCTCCAGTTGACATATTTGTCCTTACTTGGTGGCATGGCGAGCGGAAAGCCCGTTGAAACGCTTGATCGAACTGGTGGCTTTGGCGCAGATGTCGTGAGACGCCGTCTACTCGAAACGACTCAGCACACCCTAGCCGTGCATAAAGATCTCCAAGCGATCCAGCCGGGTGGAGATGCGTGGGAGTCCTCTGTTAGAGTACGACTTTTGCACGGATCTGTTCGCAGACGCATCATGCACCTGGCCGAGCAGAAGCCAGGGTACTACGACATGCGGAAGCATGGGGTCCCCATCAACGACCTTGACAGCATAGGCACCATCATGACGTTCTGCTCACTCCTCGTCTGGCTTGGCTACCCTCGTCAAGGCATTTTCCTCCGCCACCAGGAGACAGAAGATTTTCTTGCTCTGTGGCGATATGTGGCCTACATCATGGGTGTGCCCCACGACTGGCTCAAAACACCCGCAGAGGCCAAGGCTATGATGGAATCGCTCATGATGACAGAGTATGCACCAACTAAGGCTAGCAGCGTCCTAGCGAACAACATCATCACCGGCTTCGAGGGCGAGCCACCAATCTACGCATCAAGGGGCTTCTTGAATGCCCTCACTTGGTGGCTGAACGGCAAGAAACTAGCGCAAGACTTGCAAATCGGAAAGCCAAGCATCTACCATACTACATTAGTCCTTTCACAGTGTTGGTTGTTCATGCTCAATGGGTATATCTTCCGGAGTGTGACATTCCTAGATGAGTGGAACATTAAAGTAAGTGGAGCCGGACTCCAAGACCTCATAACCCCTTGCTAATCGAACAATTGCAGCGTATTCGAAAACTGTTCTATGAAGTGCTCATCGAGAAGAAGGACAAAGGAGCTCTGGGATACAAGGCCATGTTCACGTTCAAATGAATCCCTGATCTTGTCAACGTCAGCACACCACTTGGGGCACAAGTCGAGGAGCGGCGCCTCAATTCAGGCCCTCTTAAACACGGTGGCCTCGAGAGGTCGGCACTGATTATGCTCATTCTTACTCTACTTACTATAAGCTTTATGGGATATGGCGGGTGGAAGTTAACCAAACAATCTCTAATACGAAGCTTCTGAATTTACTCGGTGAGTAACGAACAAACGTCTACTATTGCTTTATAGTGAGAAGCAACTATTTGGTGTATGGATGGATAGCTTCAGGGGACAATTTTGACATTTTTCTGATCCTTATTATTTAGTTTGTATCATATCCAGAATCAATTTGTTTGAGGTTAAAGATTATCATGAGAGGGGGGTGAGATATCGTGCCTCCCTTGAGATTGCCGATGTTCCTCACAAAGCTGGGCTGCAAAAAGATTTGAATCCTAGCGTAGTTTGCTATTCAGAAATATGACAGACGTCCAATTTCAAACCACATATTTGCCCTCCTCTATTGACTCAGCCATAGATCTTCTACAACCAGCCCTTCGCTAGACTTCCCCTTCATAGCCATCCTTATCCTCAACGCAAGCGTAGCAACCGCCCCCTTTACCAAACATTGTTCGTAGATCTTCGGCAAGCAAATTTGGACACTCCCATGCGGCAAAATGGCCACCTTCTGAATGCTCGGCCTGAAAAGCAATGGGACCGAGCGTGTGGTCCCAGAGTTTTGGAGTCGCCAGGATGTCGAAGGGGAAATGAGAAACACCAATGCGCACGTTTGGATTGAAGATAACTAGCTCCTCGAAGGCTGTGGGCTGTCGATGATGAAACTCGGCGTAGATTTTGACGCTCGAAGCAGCACCAGCAGTGGAAAGTAGTAAACACTGATCCACGTGAGAACTTCCGTGTCCGTCCAGGAATCCGCGCCAGACCAATCGTGGATTTTCTCATAGATCCAAGCCAGCAAGTCAACGGGGCTAGACGTGAGGCTGTAAGCAATGGTCAGGGGCCTAGTAGCCTGCATCATATAATAGCTCGCGCCGTCTTTCTGAAACTTCTCGGACCGCGTTAGGCGCTGTTTCTCTCGGTCTGTCAGGGGCGTGGCCTTGACTTGTGCGTAGAGCTTCGGAAATTCTGCTTCGGTTGGTTCCTTCCCACTGGCATTATTGATGTGATATGCTTTGCAAAACACTGGACCGTAGTATTTGGCTAGAAGTCGACAGAGTATGGCGCCAATATCTCCGCCTTGCGCGACTATTGTTGTCTTAGTGTGAGAAGACTCGCCGCCGTAGCTAATCTAACTGACCGTATTGCGTGTATCCAAGCTCCTGCATAAGCTTATGACAAGCCTCGGCCTGTTGATCGATGTTGAAACCTTTCTACCCATCAAATTAGCATGCAAACCTGAGCTGATCTTGTACAGTCTAACCTTGAGACTTCCAGATGAAAATCCAAAGTCTATCAAACTTGGAGCAACGACATGAAAAGCGGGATAGTCAATCCCTCCTTTTACGAGGAGTGGCAAAAGTTTTGTAACTTCCAGAAAGCTTCCGGGCCAGCCATGTAGGAACAGTAGTGGTATCGCATTGGGAGCGGTGCTCCGATGGTGAATAAAATGCATTGTTTGCATGCCATGTCCCTCGACGTCAATCTCTGCAGTGAATTGCGGCAGTTCATTCAGTTTCCTCTCCACCTCTCGCCAGTCGAATTCATTTTGCCATACATCAACGAGTCGCTTGATGTCACTGACTGGAGGGCCCTGGGACCAAGGATCAATGCCCACTGGCTCAGAGGGAAAGTCAGTGAGGCTCAGTTTTTGCTTAAGCCGCTCCAGATCTGCTTCAGGAACGTTGATCTTGAAAGGCTTGATTGATTCCATGATTAATTCACGTTGTTGAGATGTTAGAAAGTTGGGTTCTACAGGTGCAGTTCTCGTCGTATTTATACAAGCCAAGACGCTGCTGACAAGTTTAGCGCTTGGATACTGAATACTGGCACTTCGGCCTCTTTCAGCTAGCCGTAAATGCTCACTAACAAATTCCACCGTTAACTTTGCAGCCCCAACGTTTGATGACTCGTACTTTTGCCAGATAGCTGCCATTCAATCACGATTTCGGCTTTCAAGCCCAAGCACATCCTATCACATGGGCTGTTAAACATTCAACACCTCGGTGCTGGTGATTCATCCCGGCCACTTTACGGTTCATTTACTGTCACGTGGCTTGGCGTGGCTCCTCTTGCAGGGGGACGCTGGGCCAAAATCACATTTGGCCCAGCATCTTGGTGAGGGGAACCCCCGGCGTAACATCCCCCTTACCTTTTGAGCGTGTTCATTCAGCTCTATTGCTGTGCGAACCGCTTTAATGAGGCTGGTTCCGTTCAGCTCATCCATCCACTGCTCTTGAGGGTTGACGACAAGGGTTTCTTCTTCTTCAATTCGAAGTCGATATCTATGGACAACAAAGAAACGGAAGATGTGTTGAGAATAATTGAGCATCACGCGGAAGCGCTTATCAAACTTAGCAAAACGCACGCTACAACATATAGAAACTGGCTTAAGTCGCTTGATCAAGGGCGCCGTTGTGATTTCAAAAAGCTTGTTGGTGGACAGCCGCAGGTGAAGGGGAGTCGACGACGGGCCCGGGTCGAGGCCTTACTCAACGAACAGGCCGGATCGTCAAAGGATTTAACCAGTGGAGGTAACCCATCATCTGCGAGAGCAAAAAGAGGAGATCTCTTCGTTCTTTGTACCAGCATCACAATCGAGGAGCTCACGCGACTAAACCAGCTTGAATCTATCAAGAAGCCAACATCGTTTCTCGGAGATACCGGATGCCTTCTTCTGCAGTATGACTTTGCCGCGGCTTACAGAAGGTGCCTCAAACGTGAGAACAATCATGTGAGAGAACGTATCATTGAGCGTTTTGAATGCCTGATGTTCTTTCTAAATATCGTGCTTCAAGGCTTCCACAGTGGAAGCAGCTGGGTTTATGGTGGTCACAGCCGGCTTCTCGATCTGCAGAAGCCGCCCGATGATGCCAACTCTGCCAAAAAAAGGAACGAAAGTATGGCGCAAAAGGGTCTGAGTTACTACTGCTGGGGCATTTTTCTTGGGGATCTGCGATATATAATCTGCCTAAGGGCAGATGATGAGGTTCCCGAATCCTTGTGAGTCATTGGATCGCCGTCTTGGAGAAGTAGTCTGTATCTCACTATGGCAGATTCTTTGACAGGCATCACCGCCCTTATATACCGCTATGGGCCAGTCAGATTCTCAAGTCCGGTCTGTGTGCAAACGACGAGAGGATAGAGAAGTGCGTCAACACAATCATCAACACATGGCCTATGATTCCAGAAACAGTAACCACGCAAATCATCACATCGCTGATGCAAAATAAATGCTGGGGTCTTTTGTCTCCCGAAGAGCAATGCAAAATGCGGGGAACAGCGTTCACAATGGCAAAAAGGCTCGCCATCGATGCTAGTGCGGAAGCCCAGGAGTCTGAAATGGAGCAACTGAGGAGCTTACACGGAACCTTGCCAAATGATAAATCTGATTCTGTTGCCACAGAGGAGCATGAAGCAGAGACACCCCATAGTACGCGATCACCAGGATATCAGGGCCTGGACTTGGAGGCATTTTTGAGCATGGAAGGTTATGGGGCGGATACTTATGTTCCTGATCTCATGCATGGTACTCTCTTCGCGAGCTTTCTGGAGCCTGGTTAGGGTATGCTCATTATTATGAAGATAGCTCGGTATCATCTTTCAACCCAAGAACCAAGCATAAATCGGCAATCAGGTCGGGGAAATAAAACTTGATTCAGGTATTTCGATGACCATGATCGGAGGTATGGCCTGTCCCGTAGAACACAACAAAGCAGACAACAGATCCGTCACCGGTCGACTTGAGCGTGGAGGTCCCAGGAAGGAAATGGACAGTCCCAACGGGGCCCCATTCAATGGAGTTCTCACCAGCCGTGCTTCTTGTGATGCTCTTCAGATCCCCTGTTTTCTGAAGAACAACGGCCGCGATCATTGCAGTTTTCGAATCAAGGTGGAAGACCCCACTTTGGAATAATATGGTGTACTTATGTATAACGTTCGCTGGGCTTCCGACCGCCTCTGGGATGAGTTTTTGGTTCTGGTGAGATGGTTGTCAATAGCAGAGAGGGCGAAAAGACAAACAAACGCATTGCACGAACCTGTTGACAGAATGCATCATACTCTTTTTCCACGACCTGAAAGTCGATGTGAATAGGAATATATGACGGTCGAACAGATTTCGCCTTGTCAATAGCCGGTCCCGCAGCTAAAGCCGATGCAAGGAGGTTGGCTGTAGGATCAAATGAGGCGGGCGCCTTGTCTGCCATTGGCGCGAGCGTACAAGGGTACGGCCAAATGTCTGAATGTGATATCTTACCAGGGAACCGAGAGCAAATATCACAAAATGGGAGACGAGCGGGGTCTTGGTGAATTCCGAGGCTTTGGATAGTTATGAGCGTAGTTGAACCGGGCAAAGATGAGTTTGAAGAGTGTAAGTAGTCACGGCACTAGATATTTGGTAAACTCACATGAAGTTTAGTGAACTTTTCGAGACTATATACGGCAGCCAGCTGGACGACCGGCTAAACCTCGGCATAGCCTTGGTTGTTTCTCTTACAAATCGAGAAATTACTGCGAAGACTGCCACATCAGGCAGAAAGCGCTTCTTGCACGCAACAGGCAAGCAATGGGTTGGAGGACAAGCCGATATACTAGGTGACCGTTCGCTAGGTGGCGTTTCCCAGATGAGGGCTGACTTCCTCCCCAAGCTCAAGGAACCGACCGGAGATGACTACCTGAAGATTGAACTCGTCTTGATCGAAATCGCTGCAAAGACAACGCCGCACAAATCAGGAGATTCCTCAACCAGGCAGGCAAAGCAGCTGCGGACCAGATTGCCACAACCATTGAGATGCTCGATGAAACAAGCTTGCCAAACGATATCTCTGGCATAAACGAGACGACTCTTTGGGTCATTGATGGCGCCGCGAGGTTGAGCCACTGGAAATGGAAAGGACATTGGCACTGAAAGATTGCGACTCTCCGATACTGGCCGGAGACAACGGTGCTCAACCCTCAGATGCTCACATAAATACTTTCAGTTCTCTTGAGCTGAAAATATTGAAAGCGAGATACTTGCTCTTTGCCCTCGTCGAAGCCGACCATGAGGATAATTTTGTCTCCCATGTCTCACAGAGGAGCGGGGGACAAAGACCGAGGAGCTTCACGGCTACGCGACGGAGTACTTCTTTGAACACTTGTACTGTGTAGAATATGCGCTACATGACGATACAGATAGAAATAGTCGTCTCTCGTTGACGTATCGGGACCTACGGACCAATGTAGGGGTTTTACTAGTCAAGCTATTCTCAAAAAACTACGCTACCGACCCGTTATTCCTAAACACCTGTCCCTTCGATAAAAACAGCCAACAAAGCTTTTTTGACGAAAGAAATTACTCCAAGCTGGCACAATTGGGTTGCGAAGAAGAAGGACTGGATCTCTTTACCAGATATTTTAAGGACCGGGCGGTTTTTTTGAAGGACCAGAGAAGGTAGTTTGGTGAAAGCGCTCACTGCTGCTGAGGGTAACAAACTCTTAACTGTCTTGGGGTCAGCATAGAAGACGGCAGTGAGGCATCTCCTTCGGGCAGGTATTGCAAGCCATGAGGTGGAAAATGCATTCTGTTCCTTCTTGCTGTGGAGGCAAAGTCGTAGTCAGCGATGAAGAACAGTATTTTTGGAACCCCACTATGGAGCGAGTGGCTGCTGTTGAGGGCTGGGCATTGTATGTGGCTTCAGTTGAGCAGCTCGCATCCGTCTCGGAGGCTTACGTCGCCGCTGTGTTCATTCGTTTCATCCTTATCGGGAGTAAACATATATCCAAGAGAGATGCCGAAGGCCGTGCTGGAAAGGCACTCGATATGGGCCTATGAATCGGGAAGCATCTTATACCATTGCCCGAGTTGTCGAGTCAGACATCGAGGCCACCGCCATCGTGAACAGCATCGTCAGTCACCTTTGCAGTGATAAAACTTGGTACGCCGACTCCAAGAATAAAACATTTCTCGGTGAGTTATACCTTGATTTGGGTAATAGATGCTGCAACATGGTCGACTCATCGGAGTAAGCCAAGGATATTGACGCATTCTCTCGGAGCGTCGGCGAAAGCACAATCTACTACAGACGATGTCAGATATAATACAGCACTACGCAGAAAGAGAATTACTGAGTGATATTGCATCCCTGATCAAGTCCCCATTCGTGACTCCCTCCCAAGATCAGGTGACAGCAATTGGAAAAATCATAGCCCAAGAGTATGTGCTTCCAAAACATTTAAGCAGCAGCCTTCAGCGGACTGCCCAGGTATTGGACCGCTGGAACCTACTCAGAAGCGTATACGAGCAAGGACTGAAAGAAACCGCCAGCCATTGGTCCACATACCTTGCTCCATACTCTTGTTGAAATTCTCTTACCAATGACATGAAGCAGCAGGCCGAAGGACTTAGGGGACGGGAGGCTACCTTGAAGGAAAGTCCACTAGCCAATCGCGAAGCCGCCAAGTCTTTGCTACTTGAACGTATAGTAGGGAAACTCATGCCAATCTACATCAAGCAAGAGCTGGCAACAACATACATGGATCCCAAGAGCCCTGATGCCACATGTGCTCCACTGTCCATGTCTCTTTCCATTTTCGCCAGCAAGATGGATTCTTCCGCGACCGCCGGTCGGTTTCGCCGTGAGTCTGACTCAAGCCGCTCGCTTTCGTGTCGCCGTTGGTGCAGGATCTTCCCCTGGCTTTGCAATTGGAGCACGGGATGTGATAGTCGTACTTGTTCCGCTGGCCTCGACATCCATCACAGGCTCTGACCACCTGCCTCCTTTTCGGTCTGTTTGGAGCTGTGGCCTGGAACCTCAGCGGCGGAACTGTTTCGGACTCGGAATGTCGGATAAATGCAGTACTCAGCGCAACGAGAGATTGTTTGCCATTGTCGTTAAGCTGGATTTGGTTGTCATCGTCAAAGATGCGGCGGGTGTGGCGTTTATGCTTCTTCCCCTCTCGCCAATCTCAGGATTTCGGCTAATGGAAATAGATCCAGGGGCCACGTCAGGGTCCTGACTAGCTTCCTGAGGACTAAACCATTGATATGCACAATTCCGATGTACTTGGCAAGTGAGTGTGGTGTAAGCATCTTAGCATGTGTCTTGTTTTTATTTGATAGATGAAAAGAGCCATACCATCAGCCCCCTTACTTATGGCTCTGCTTAGCGCGGTATCCTCATTCATCATCGTGGTTCATGCCACGAAAGCCATAGGGCAAGACGAGATAACGGAGCGGGCCCGAAAAGAATTCTACCGTACAAACCCGAAAAATTGGAAAATCCAAGCGGGGCAGTCCGAGGGCGGTGTTTGGGGCTGTTTGTAGTAAAACCTCAGAAAACGTGAGCAGGGAAGCTATCAGCGCCGCAACTATAGCCATGTAGCAATCTAAGTATTATTATAGAAGAGAAAGGAGTTTTGATACTCTCGATTACGTCTGGGGCAGCCGTCACGCCGACAGGGTAAACGCCTGCTGTATGTCATGTTCCACAGACTCCGCCTCCATTCATACGCGTTAGCAGATCACTACTTTGACGGTTTTCTAAATGCTTGGGGCTCCCCGGGGCTCATGATTGTGGACTAATAATAGGAGCTCGGCATCGGACATCGGTCGTCGGGCATCGGTACCGGGCTAGTGGCATGTCAGTAATCCTTGTCACCCACCTAATCTGGACTATGTATCTTTACTGTAATGGGTGGTATTAAGTTTGACAGCCTTTAGCATGGTAATCCCATGTTAAAGCTATCACTATGACGACCCTGACAGGGATTTCAAACTCAATGCCACCCATTGTATCCTCATCGGTGTCGGTGCTAAACTTTGCCGAAATTGACAAGGAAGAGCGTCCCACGTAGTCATTAAGTGGGGCTGAGTCAAGAGTCAAGGTTGGTTTGGTGACACAGCCATCGTGTGGACGTAATTACTGAATGCTTGTATGGTCACCATAATATTCTTCATCGTCCGTGGACAACTGAACACATAAGAATGAACCTGTGGCGACCTTAAAAACACTATCTTGACCAACATCTCCATCTCATTTTCCTCAAACACTACACACATACTTATAAGAAAGGCCACGATGACTCAGCTACTCAAGGTCGCGGCCCTGGTGTTTACCCTCGCCATCTCAGCTGCTATTAGCATCGCTCTGATCAATTTTTCTTGCTACGCTACCTTTTGCTCTGAGGACTATTTTACTTTCGAGACCAGATTGCACCTCATCGTCTTTTACGGCTTCCTTGCAACGGTACTTTGCTTTCTTCTTGGCCGCGCTTGCAGTCCAACAGTCCGATACATTACCAATCTCCATCTTTCGCATGCGTTACCTCTTGTCGGCAAACGCATCACCCTAGGTGGGCTTGGTGCCTCTATTGCCCTCCTTGCTATCACCGGTGGTCCTACAATCTTCTGGTTACCGGCCCAGAGAGACTTCTGGGGACTTAGAGCGGATCCACTTAACTGGGCTTCTGCCAAACTTCAACTCACAGTCACGGGTGTCGCGGGACACTACGCTGATATTCTCCTCGGACTTTTGCTCATACCTGTCTCTCGGAACAGTCTTATTGCTCAAGCATTCTCTGTGCATCAGAGCACATTACTTTACGCTCATAAAGTTATATCTTATCTATTCTCCACAAGCGTCATTGTCCATGGCGTTGCATACATCGTAAGTCTCACGCACAAGTTCATTCCGTAATCTCCATAGACTCTAACCAATTACAGCTGTATGACACCGATACCAGTAGTGACGGGGACAAGGCTAGGGACGAAGCTTTTGCGACTGGAAATCCAGCAATGACACTTGCGGAGAGCAAGCAAAGAAGCAGCTGGTTTACTCAGACCACCTATGTTGGAATCGCCGCAATACTACCAGTCTTTGTTATTCTCATTACGTCAATCCCGTGGATCCGTAGGCGCCACTACAATTTGTTCTATTTCAGCCATGTCATACTTGGGATTTTAATCCTCGTTGGATCTTGTATCCATGCCAGCACGAACTTTTATCTGCTACTCCCAGGCTTATTCCTATGGATCGCTGACTGGATTCGGCGTCTGTTCTTCGGCGAGGCCAATGGTCTCGTCAGGAAGACTGCCGCCGTTTTGGAGAATGCGGATAACGGATGGCTCAAGATCTCTCTGTTGCCCACAAAGGCGATGACTTGCCAGCCTCTGCTCTATTACTATCTCAACTTTCCTTCTGTCAGCAAACTTCAGAACCACGCCTTCACAGCGGCGGTCCACCCTTCCGCCAATGGCGGTCCTGTCTTTCTCGTCCGACCCACGGGGGGAAAGCCCCAGGAGGAGCTGAAAAAGGAGTGGACTTGGAGGTTATGGGCCCTAGTCCCGGAGCCTATGGCTAGTCTGCGCCTAGACGTACGAGTAGAAGGGCCATATCCCGTGTCTGATACAAGTTTTAAAACTGCTTCTCAAATCGTATGCATCGTTGGAGGCACTGGTCTCACAGGGGCTTTGAGTCTCGCGCATTGGTGGCTGAGGACGCGGCCTGCTAATTCTCGGTTCGATCTCTTGTGGACTGTTAGACGACGCGAATCTACAAAGGTCGAGGAGTGGGTACAGCTCGATAAAATAGCAAAAACAGTCTCCAATCTTACTGTGACCACTCACATAAGTTCGGAAAGTGGACGACTTGATCCAAAGCTAGCACTTCGGAATGCACTATCTCTGGGTCAGTCGGTTAATATAGCACCGCAAAGTCGGGGCTGGGTTTACAGTTCCGGACCTGCCACGTTGCTAAGTGCAACGGAGTGTGCGTGCGTCCAGATGCAAAAGGAAATTCGCAGCGGTACGCAGGAGAGTGCTGAGAAGTGCTACAGAATACAACATCTATCATGGTATATGGCGCGGTGGGAGGTATAAGTCTACTACTTTATAGCTATAGGATTCACGGTTAGTAAATAATAACAATTTTGTATCGGAGAAAAGGGATTAATCTAAAGATAAGGAGTAGTACATAAATAAGATCTAGGTAACTAATAATAACCTAGAAAGATCAGATTTTAACTTTCTAGATTTTTTATAATTTTATATATAATATTTAAGATTAGGAAAGTCACCTCAGCCCTAATCTCGCCCTCGCGAAATAGCAATGGCACGGAAGTCCATCTTGCGGCCGAACTGCACAACCCATCCAAGACCTTGAACAGCAATGCTGGCACGGGCGGCAGGTTCACTGGCTTCAGGGCGCTAGGGATAGTAGAAATAGCGCAAAGTAAGGGGGCGAAAGTTGTAGCATCAATATCACTAGGCACGCAGACTGCAGCCTGGGCGTAAATAATGTAGTACTCTGCGTTTAATATTTAGACTAATAGTTAGCTAATTGAAATTTAAAAAGGGACAATACGCAGAAAAATACTATCAGTAGAACCAATATGCATATTCGCCTCTTTAATAACTTTATCAAGTATATATAGTATGCAGAACTAGTATAAGCCATGCCTGTATATCACGCAGTTACTGTTATTGTTGAACCAGACGTAAAATAGACCTAAGAGGTGCCCACTGAAAGTAGCCAGCCGAAAGGATTGATATAAGCCTCGAATGTATTTATACACTTTCTTAGGAAAAAATGGGGATCCAGAAAGAGTGAGCAAGCCGGGGGTCACCAAGGAAGCTACAGGATACAACCCTTCAATTCAGCACGTGGTCTGGGTAGATAATTAATCTACACATCCACACTGCCCAGCATCCTTCTATTGGAGTTTTGTCTGGATTCAAACGCATTATTCCTGTTCAATATCAGCTGATAAAGTGTCTTGCCTCCGTGCCTACAAGAGCTTTTTTCATCATTCCATCTGCGCAGTCTCGTGTTACATTGTACAGCTTCCATCTCGTGGTCACCGCTATAATGCGAAACTTTACCCGTCAGCCGGTATACTTCGAGATTCTAGCTCATCTCTCTCAAGCTAGAGACAAGATAATTATTTAAAACACCTAGATCATGCGGGTAACCTCATTTTGACTCTAGGGCGCTTCTGGGAAATTACCCTTAGGGTGGGATTCTAGCTCTAGGGTAGTGGAAACTCCAAGTTCTAGTGAGGAAAGCGAACAGTAGACCCCACCGACCGGTGCCTACTACAAAAGCCATGACGCCCAAGGCTGGTATCTCACTTGCATATGATACTTCAAGATAAATGCTCTCACACTTTACAGTAGCCGAATTTCATTTTAAATTTTTTTTCTTTGACAGGGAGTATGTTCAAGGATAGTTTAACCATAATGCTGACTCTATTTCAGCCTCGGTAAACATAACAAATTAAAAGGATCGATTTGCATTCAGGAGCCATCCTTCGTCGTAGATCAGGACAAGAACTAAATAAGTTCCCCCATAAGAGGCTACTCGATATCCACAAACTCCCCACCGTCACGAGTTAATTGTTGCCAAGGTCTTAGGTTAAGCCACCGGGCTGTCGGGCTCTTGTTAGTTTTGAGTTTAGGGGTTCAACCGCCGAGACTGAGATTCACCGCTATTTTCGGGATGCCCTAAATGGGAAGTGTTAGTACGCGACCTGCTACCATTGGCTTGAAATGTACACTAAATTTCACATAGTGGGCTGATACAAATCCTTCTTTCTTGTGAGTGGGCCCCTGTTGATTGCTGTCAGGGATTGTCAATAGCCTTTTACAATCGCAAAAGCATATGCTGCGCGTATTCACAACTACATACTACGCTGTTCCTGAAGGCAGAAAGAAGTATAATAATGTAGTTGGTAGCAAGCTCTCGTTCATGATTCAATCTTCTCAGCAACTCAGTAACGCAAAGATCTCTATTTGATCATCTACCAATTTGCAATATGAAAAGCTTCGTCTCAATTGTGGCTGTTCTCGCCACCTCGGTAAGCTTCCTTACTTTCGGCCACACCATAGGCGCAATACTAAATATTTAGGCGTTGGCAGCAGCTGTCCCTGAGAACGATGAAGGCTGGGTCCTCCGCCGCGCTGAGGATGTCTACCTGGAAGGTCTGCGCGTCGTCGACCTGGAAGTGACAGATGAGCGTTTCCCGGGAGTCACCTTCAAGGGAACGGCAGAGTCCATCTATAAACAGATCGAGGCTCTGCAGCCCGATTTCTTTTTGAAGGAACCCGAGGTCGACATTGACGCCGATGATGACGTGGCTCTGGAAAAGCGTCAAGGCACTGTAAGCCTAAGATACATGGATCCAGGCCGCAATAGTCACGCTGACAAATGAGCAGATCAAGTGTGACTGGGATGGAGACAATATCAATGCTTGGAGTTGGTGTACCGAAGGCATGACCTATCTCCGTGATGCCGGACGACGCGGTGTAATGTGCCATGCGGGCCCTGGAGACTGCGTACGTATCAGTTGCTCCCATGGCTGCGGCATGTTCTTCTGTAACAAGGTAAGTAATTCCACTGGGAAACCCGTCGAAAGTTGCAGACATATTCTAATGCAGTTCCCAAGACCAATGGCCAGGTTCGTCGTAACTGCGGACTCATTCCCAAACATATCAACGCTATTGCATCGGAATGTGTTGATACTCTCGGTCGCTTCCAGGGCGCTCGATACTTCTCTGAGTTCACCATTGGTCTTAAGCGTCAGAGCTGTTAATTGCTCCTCGCTTTCCCGGCTCGTCGGTTATTATCGCAAACGGCTGCTTCTTTTCCTACTCACAGTTGCGTAGTCCTAGATTGGGAAATACATGACCCGTGGTAGCTGCTCAGAACGCCCTATTCGATAGACCACAGTTGGGGTTGCGTGTGTGGGAATAATACTGGACGAAGAAATCCTCGCCTGCTTGTTCTGTAACTGATAAGCAATTTTCATTCCTTTGATAGAACTTAGCTATCAGCCGTCCAATAAACATGTTGAGTGATCATATGCGGCCTGTCCCTTCTTGCGGTTGTCTACAACACATGTGGACATGGTCCTCCTCCTCAGCTGTCGAGTTTGGCGAGGAAGCGCTGCTTCCGGCAGGATCTGACAACTCGGGCATCCTATTTGAGGTTTGGCTCCAATCCTATGCCTCTGCCCACTGGTCTTTCATGCACACGTGTACCGCCAAGCGATCATAAACCGAGGTTAGAATGCTGAAGCTCCCACCTAGACCGTCCCTTCGGTTGACAAGGCTCTCAAGATTCTCCGTACGATATGCGACAGACCTAAAGGCCTCAAACGCGATCGTGACTTTGGGTGGGAGTTTTGGGGGGTATATCACACAGAGTGAAGAATTTACGTGCGGTGAGTAGGAGACACCTCGTTGAGGAATCTGATTACAAATACCCGTGCTTATGTTGTAAACAATACTCATATCCTTGCCCTAGCGGAGTATACACTAAAGCTTGCCCAAAGCATTGAACATCCGACCATACATCGCGCTACGTATATTGTCCATATTTTGGAGCCTTCCAAAGACTAAGACTTGGAAAATGTTCCTATCTTGTACGAAGTCTTGTCCAAAGTAGTGGCTAGCATCATGCTTCCTCATTCAATGCTACCACATCGGTGCGATTCTGGTTTTATAGTGGTTATGATTTTCGTCTCACCCAAAGCAGGTATCCAATAGATATTGATCATAGGTTCAGTTCGAAAATGTGACCCCGGTCTTGAATATCTTCGGTCCCATCCCACATGACATGGCGAATCCTACGCGCCAGAAGACTCCTTTCTTTGCTGTTTCCTCTTTACGTCACCATTTCCCCGAGGTTGAGTGTTGTGGGTTCCTAGGATATTGCGAAGCAGATATTGCAACAGGCTTCCGTATGCTTCGTTCTTAGGAAAGTATTTCCCGGTGGCCTTGGTGTACTCTCGCAGCGCCTCCAAGTCGGGAAAAATAGTAACCGGATCTCCCGTGCGAGGGGAATCGACGAGGTCAACGAGATTGACATGGGACTCACTAACCCTCTTGGAAAACTTCAGTTCCACTTCAAGACACAAAATCAACAAGTATGGAGATGAATCATACCTTGCGGCAATCTTCCACCCTCGCAGGTGGCGGGTCAATGTTGAGAACATGGCAAAGTTTTCGCCAGGCTCCGAGGCTATAAATACTTTTCCCGTATATGTCATTGAATTGTTCGACGAGGGCAAGCTTGAAATTGGCTTCTGCTACTTTTTGCTCAATGGGCGGCGGCTCCCCCCGCGTTGTCCTCCAACCGAAATGATTGCACATTCGTCTGTATTCTTCCCATACTGGAGCTCTTGGGCGATAGTCAAACGTCTCGTAGTCGGCAAAAAACTGGTCGATGTAATCTTTTTTCCGGGGAATGGCCTGCTGCTTCGAGGCAGAGCGCTGCACGTTCGAAAGTCAGCAAGCAACAATATGAGGACTTGTCATGGAGCATTTCCCCATTACCTCCTTTTTTGAGCCAAGTTTTGCCATGTCGTGGGAGAACCTGCAATTCGCCCCCGCAGAACATGGTTTTGAGTTGAAAAAGTATCGACAAACCCGTCCATTCGACGGAGGGCTTGGCTTTGAGGAAGCAACGGTCACGGGCTCAGAGAGCCTCAGATGGCTGAGTTGGTTTATCAAAGTGCCGTCCATGGTCGCTGCACTCTGATAAAAGTGTGTGTCACGGCTGGGAGCGGAGGGGAAGTAAGGCATCTGCAACAGATGAGCGCGAACACAGATCAGCTGATTTTATGCTGCAAAGGATAAAAGTGCAACCGATGGCTGACAAGTGGTCTGGGTAATGGGCCGCGTCTGCGCCTTGTTTCAGTGCCAGGCTCAGCCTTCGTCGCCAAGGATTTTACGGCCTTGCTCGCATTTCATGTAAGGATTGGGCTTGGGAGTTCTTCAAAGTGGGCAGTCCCTGATTCGGAACGTGATCGCAAGTGCACGTCACTCAGAAAAGATGCTACCCTGACTCCCACATCTCAGCAGTCCTTCACAAATGGGAAATAGTGATAATCATGAAACAAAATAAGAATCTTGACCGCTGTAAGCGCTTCAGGGTCGTGTGACTACTGTCGTGGTCCAATAATACGCAGTTGCTGCAGGAGGCCTACCACCGCATCTGCGCGGGGTTTAAAGGCTGTTGGTTGGACTTGAGGTGGCCAAAGCGAAGGCCAGTTGAACCTAACGACCAATTGCAACCCACGAGCTGGCATTAATTGGCTCATCTACCATCCTGTGGCGGCATTATCCCAAGTCATCGAGCTATGGGGCAAGCGGGATCTTTAGGTCTAGAGGCTGCAACGTTGGCGCAGCAAGGCTGACTCCATCATGCCCCAACCAACACGAGTCCCACTGCTACCTCAGAGTGACAAGGCATAAATTGAAGAGGCATATCTGCAAGGCGAATGTTCGAAGGGGGGTCGCATGAGTTCTTCTGCTAGTATGTTGTGCATTCGCGCTTCAGTTAAAGAGGTTGCTTCTCCGCCTATTGTATCACAATTCTTCCCAGCATTACGTTATCATTTCAAATTGCTTTTGCCTCGAATAGAGCCTGGTAAATTCCTTCCAACTCTTTCAGTTCTTCCGAGCATTCAGAACTATATCATCAGATATGGTAGTATCTACCAGGGACCCTGAGTGTGAGGCCACATTTGGCCAGGCATTTGCCCCCAAACCTGAGCAACCAGCCCTCGTGCCTCTTTTCAGCCAAGCAACCCTCCCGAGATATCTTTTCCGTGTCCACAGCACAAAGACTGCTGGTAAATCAAACAAGGAGTTTGTGCCGTCTCCTGCATACCATACCCAACTATTACGAATGGACGCCTTACGTCAAGACATCTTCGCTGTTGAGACTGAAGTAGCCGTCAAACGTCTCAATAGCCATTTCCGGTGGAAATCCGAACACGAAGCTAAATGTAATCTCATGGGTTGAACGTCATCGTTACTCTTTGCGCTGTTGCACGGAATATTTAGGCACCACAACGACTTTGACGAGCCTAAGTTGAACGATATAAAGCTTCTCGTTTTGGATACTCAAAAACTCGACCAAAAGTTTTCGTCAAAGATTTAGAGCTCTTGAATGCATTTGCTTCTGGAAATTCTGAGCTGAAAAATCTCAATCCTTATAGGTCAACGGTTTATTATTTCGGCGAACACTTAAGTCACGGCTGCGTGCGCGCCCAAGGGCAATGCATGCAGGTCAGCCTGCTCCCAATGCAACAGCTTGGTTTGTTCGATTTACTGCGTGGCTTAGAGAAGCAGGAAAATGAGACCCTGGCGAAGAAAGTGGTCAGCCTTCGGCATCCCTACTGCCTACACCAGCACAATTCTACAACACGGATGCAAATCTTCTCGTGTTCTGGGCCATGAGCACAGTAAGACACAGCCCTGCATCCACCGCATTGTAGCAGCAAAGACTGTTTGTTGCAAACAGCACAACCCCTGGGGGTGGGGCCAAAGGGGACAATAGGGCCATCCATGGCTGGACAGATCCAGGCGACCTACAAGGAACAGAAAAAAAGACACTTTTGACACACGTCCTTTATCTTGGCAATGAAATGTCTACGGTCTAGAAGATTGCCGTGGTGGAAGAGTTTGTTCCAAGTGTCGGTGAGCTGGACATTCGCCAATGGCGGCAAGGCGTCCTGTGCCTCCCTGCAATCTTCCATCCATCCAACGAGCCTACAACGTCCACTGACTATCCATAATGAAACTGTTGATTACCTCAGTTCTTCGGGCCACTAGGATGACCAGGGCCGGTCAGTTGGTCGAAGCAGGACCGTCTCAAGAGCTACCATTTCGAGCCTTTTACTGCCTATGCTGCATGTGGCCTCGGTTTGAAATAAAATGGTTGTTCAAAGAAAAAAAATGTTATTATCGTCTCCTTCGTTCCAGCAACCCGAAGCTCCCGACGGTGGTAGCGTGAGCCGGGCATGGGTGGAGGAGGTCTCTGTCTCTATACCGAATCACCAGCACCCATGCAAGCTCGGCGAACTCAGCAAACAACTCGTAAAAGTGTCCACGATGAAGAAATAAGCCTAATGATGCAGACAATCATTCACTTGCTCAACCAGAAATTGGTCATTTTGCTCCAGTTTTGCCAGCTTCTTCATGAAAGCCTGGAAACAAGATACTGGCGGTTCAATTTTCTTATTCAGTTCATATTCCGTTCACAAAAACTAGCATGCTCAAAAAGCTTCTCGGCCCGTTTTTACCGTCTTCAGTATTCCCGCCTCAGCCATCTTCTCAATCATGTTGAACAGCATGAAGTCGCAGCCACGGCGCACAATCATGTTGATGCTCACCGGGTACTGCTCAGCAACGAATGTCACCGGCGACTGATACGTCACCTGCCCCAATGGAATGGTGTAGTCCGCGCAGGCAAAGCTGGGGCAAATGTTGGCGCAGGTGATGGCCGCGTTGGGCGGGCGGACGGCCAGGAAACTCGCGTTCTTGCCCTCATTGAGGTCCTCCTCGCGGAAGCTGGGCAGGCCGCCGGTGCCAATGTCGCAGATGAACATGGACTCGGAGCACGACTCCTCGGTTTCGTAGAGCATCTCCTTCTCGAACCAACTGACGGTTGTGTTCTTCAGCTTGAGGCCGGCATTGTACTCCTCCAGGTTCAGCTGGCTGTCGTTCATTCTGACAAACGAACGCCACTGCGGGTCTACCGGAGGGAAACGGCCTCCCGTCAAGGCGGCCCAGGCCGTCTTCAGTGGCTTGACCACCGAGGTGTACTGGTCGTAGCTATTGCCGCGGCTGCTCCTGTAGTTCCAGTTGGACACGTTGGCCGGCTTCTCGGGGAAGATGTTGGCTGCGGCCACTGTGGAAGTCAGGTTCATGGGCTCCACCGTCATGTTGAATAGAGCCGTCATTTTGGACAGCACGCCTTGCAGGATATCCTCGGCTGCAGGATTGGCGAGCGGCAGGTAATCGGTAAGATACCGGATGCGCTTGGGGAACTTGTTATTATCAGGGACTACCAACGGCGTTAGGCCGGTGATATTGGGCGACTGATGCAGCTTGGGGGTGTACCAAGCCTTGGCGAACTTCACCCACTGGATAGGATCACGACCAAAGACGCCAGCGGTATCCTGGGTCCAGGACAGGGGAATGGCTCGGTCAAGCGAGATCATGCCTTGGCTGGGTCGGTTGCCATAGGTGCCTGAGACGGCAGCTGGCCGTCGCATTGAAGAACCTGTGTCACTGCCAATGGCATTGTCGAGCCAGTCGTACGCGGCAATGGAGCAGCCGCCACCGGACGACGAAGCAGAGCAAGTCAGGTAACCGTCTCCCCGTGGGTTGAATGGGTAATGCTCATCCACCCAGTCCCATGGGTTGGCGCCCGATGCGAATTGAGCCAGTTTGTACTTGCCGACAAGCACGGCTCCAAGGTCCACCAATCTCTGAATAGCGGGAGCGGTCTCGTTGGCAATGGGTGTAATCCTGATCCAAGCTTGGCTACCTGCCGAGGTCTGCAAACCCTTCATATCGTAGAGATCCTTGATAGCAACTCGGACTCCCGCAAGTGGTCGGGAATCACCCCAGGAGTGAATGCGGCTTGGCACAGGAATCATCGGGTTCCACCACTTTGAGTCCATGTACTCCAATGCCGTGAAGGAGTCCTCCCCATCGTTGCTAGTGTAGGCGCCTGAAATAAAGTTGCGGTACTCATCACGGTATAATCTGAATGTCGCGAGGATGTTTATCGCGCCAGACGAGACGGTGGCCGTATAAGGACCGGGTCGCAGTTCCCCCGCAGACGGCCCCTCCACCATGACAGTCTTGGTGGCATTTGAGTGCTTGCATCCAAAGATTTGGGAGTCGAGATAGAGAGTTTCAAGTCCAAGACTGTGTATGTATTTGGCTCCGGAAGCGTCTATGGTGGCCCGGCCAACAGAGGAAGAGATGTACAAAGATGCCAAGAAATCTTGATTGAAGACATCGTCGCCTGCTGCATAGCTGGCGATTGTGGATTCTAGATACGCTCCCGTCACAGTGGTCTCGTTTGCGACGATGACCGTGATGGGCGTGAATCCTTGGGCTTCCTGTACAGAGGTGCTATTGAGAGTGGCCGCTGGGTGCTTGCTGTTGGCGAGGTAGGAGACTTCGCCCAGAGTGTAGATGATGCCGCCGCTACTAGTCCTCTGGACCTCCTCAGCAATGCTGCGTGCGATTGGGGCGCCACTGACGACCAGCGAGAAGAGTGCGGCTGCCTTGAGAACAAGACCTTTTCCGAGCAATCTTGCCATCGTTACGGTAGCAGACACTTCCCAGCTTAGAAACGGGCTTTGGCTTGACAGGACCCGACAGCGTTGAAAGGTGTGCCTGATGATCCATGCCAGAAAATCCCGTCGTCGACAAGGCCTTTTATACGTCTCGTTCTTGCTGCAGTCATGTCAATTTGTCGTCCTGCAGAGATGGATCATCTACAAAAGGTCCTTTGATAAGACCTTACAACTTATCGGTGTGCGGATCCGACGGAATGGTTTTGGCTGCCGCAACCGGGCAGTGCCCAATCTTGACCAGCTCCACTGATACCAGATTTCTGGGCCGAGGGACGAGTATCCAAGCGACGCACAGGGCCAAGACAGACTAACAGAGGAGGGAACTGTCCGCCAACCAATAATCAATTTGGAACGGCCAGAGTGGAGCAGAGTGAAGCGGCGGGGGAGGGCTGGTGTCAAGCTGGAGCGAATGAAGGAAAAGGTTACATGGATGGCAGCGGCACCTTATCGGAGGCAGCCCCATTCGCGGGGTTTTCAACGAAGGATACGCGACTTCCGAGCCGCAGTATCTTGGTTTTCTGTAGTAATAGTTACAGAGAGTCAATAAGTGCTTGTACATAGTTCTATCCTCTCTTCTCTATAAGCCTATACAAGCATATAGCCTTGAAGTGGAGGGTTTATGACGACATTCGCCCCACTAATCTTTTCCTTTAGAGTTCGTCATGACTGGGGTCTGGGATTACTATCTGGCTGCGATTTTCAGCGTGGTGCGGCTGTGAAGTGTGATATGTGCAAGCCTGTCTTATTCTTCGCACATAGAAGGCCGTTGTAACCTACCCTCATCCACACGTTTAAGTAGTGACTCTAAACAACAACAAAATAATAATAAGAAAGGATTTTTAGCCCAATGTTCTTCCTGTGAGTCTGAGCTGATTGTTTGGGCGGCTTTGGAACGTCAGTTTGCGCAAATATAGGGTAGACCATCGGAACTACTGATTAGCAAGTGTGCATTTTTACCTTACCAGAATGGGAAGCCCTCAACCAAGCTTGAATTCTGCATTCCTGCGAGTTCATGACAATGATGGTGCTGAGGAACTTTTGTCTCGCCAAGATACTCAGGTCAAAATCCACGGTGTTCGAGTTGAGCTCGGAGAGGCTGTAGCCGTCCAACCCATCTTGACAGGCACTTAGGCCAAATCAAAATTCATCAAATTTGTCACGATAACAGACGATACCCGTCTCCCCAAACGGAGGGGCTCACGGTGGATAGGCCTTCGGGCATTGTGCGCAAAAGGTGATCCCAAAGCGTCGATGTGGCTGCGTTCATGATATATTATCCGCACTGGCTCAAGCGCTGAGCACGAAGGAACCTGGGCCTGGCCACATCCCTGCGGCTGGGTGTCGGCCGCATGCCCCCGAGATGGAGCTAGACACCTCGAGTGCATTATGCAACCGAAAGACATGGATGCCGTGGGCTAGACAACCTGATAGAGCTTGTCCAGACCAGTCGTTTTGAGAAGAAGATGCCTATTTTGGAAGCAGGCCGTCCGAGTTCCCCAACAATTGCCAAAACATTTGTTCAGAACGTTCAATGCTACGACGAGCAAAAAAAGAAAAGCAAAAAAAGGAAATGCAAAAGTAAAGAAAAGAAGAAGGGAAAAAAAAGAAAACAAAAGAGAAAAAGGAGCATGAGACTGGAAATTAATCCATCCATTTTGCACCATCTTGAACCAACAACGGGGCCAAGCCGGCTAAGCCTCGGACTTTCAAAATCATTGTGAGAGGCGCCCCTTTTCTCACCAAAAATCGGCTAACGCCAGACTCAGTCTAAAATAAAAATAAGCTGCTTAACGTAGAGTCGCTAACACGTCGCGCCGAGGCTACGCGCTACTTGTATTCATGTCCGTATGTGTACGTCTTATACTCTGCAATTCTTTTTTTTTTAAAACAAGCTCCCAAATGATCGTCCGACGGCTGGGTGGACGGGCCATCGGCTGGGAGCGCAATGGCAAACTACGCGGCTTCGTTGCTTGCTACTCCACTGCGAGTCAAGGTATGGTGACCCCTGGTCGCAAGGATCGGGATTGGGTCAGGTAGCGGCAGGCAAGACATGCTGACAATCTTCGTTTCTTACAGGCTCAACCAATTGGAACCAAGATGAGAGCCTGTTCACCTTCACTCGAGGACGCTTTCTCTTCGACGAGAAGAACCAATTGGCTCTACGAACCGTCAAGTTCGACATGAATGAACTCGCACGTGTAGCGGCTGCTTCGGTTGGCGCAGACAAATGTGTTCATGTTCAGAAATGCCCGGATGGCTTCCACAACAAGGCCTACGTCCTCCGCATGGACAACGGCCGTGAGGTTGTTGCAAAAGTCCCAACGCCCAACGCAGGTCTGCCGCATTATGTCACTGCGAGCGAGGTTGCAACAATGGACTATGTTAGTGACAGCTCTAGGACAAGTTACAGGAGCCAATTAACAGTTCTGACATGCTGCAGATGAGGAACATGGTATCAGCACCAGTTCCCAAGGTCTTTGCTTATAACTCTCGCGCAGAGAGCAGCCCCGTCGGCGCCGAGTACATCATTATGGAGAAAGCTCCGGGTATCCCTCTGAGCCAGGTCTGGGAACGTCTCAAATATCAGCAAAAACTTCGCGTGCTTACCCAAATCGCCCAACTCAACAAAACTTGGTTGCAGAATGTGCTGCACGGGTACGGCAGCCTTTTTTACGTCAATGACTTATCTGCAGATGAGCGTCCCTCGGGCGTGCCCATGCCTGATGATAGATTTGCTCTCGGTCCCTTCATGGGCAGAGAATGGCTGGATGCTGGTCGCCAAGAACTCCTCTGCGACAGAGGCCCATGTATGTCGTACACAATTCCTGTTTCCTGTGCTGGAATACTCACAGCCTTCTAGTCCCTACCATGGATCAGTATCGAGCAATGGTCAATCTTCGGGAAGCATTCGCCATTAAAACGCTCCCCGAGTATAAGTATCACATGTCTATGCTAACTGGGCCGCACCCGCTCTACCAGCCATCAGAAGAGAAAAAGTCATGGTGCGCTAATGCTCTGGCCGACTGGGCAAAATATGGTATTTTCCAACAAGATCCGCAACTCCAATACATGATTTATGGCCGGCTGTGGCACAACGACCTTGATCTCAGGCACATATTTGTCGAATCCAGCAACCCAACAGAAATAACCGCAATCATCGACTGGCAGGCTACTCAGATAGCTCCTTTGTTCGACCACCAGTTATCGCCCCAGTTTCTTAAACAAAAGGACGTTTTATTGCTTGGCGAGAACCCTATCCAGAAGGAGGACTACTCTGCTTGGGATGAAACCGATTGCCCCATCACGTCCGCATGGGAGGCAATTGTCAGGAAGACCAGTCTAGAGCATCACTTGGCAATTATCGTGCTCATGTCAACACACGGCCAGATTAGACAATCGGCGCGGCGCCTCTACGAACGCGACGAGGCTCGGTTCGTCTCGCATGTTTTGGAGCTTTTCAGACTTGCGGGGCACCACAACCCGGCGGATGCTCCAGCTTCAGACACCATCCAATTTACGGCAGAGAAATGGGAAGAAGCAAAGCTCGATGAAGTCGCTGCAAGACTGAGTGTCGAGGCTTGGAACGATCTGAAGGCGGCGTTGGGAGAGCTATGGCCTGACCGTGGCGTAGTGGAGAACCATCAATACGACGAGGCCAAGGCGGCGCTGGCTGCGGCGAGGGACAAGTTTGCTGACCGTTTCTATGGCGACAACGCTGAGGGGAGAAAGGCCTTCTTGGAGTCGTGGCCATTCGACTCGTAGGCCTTGTGACCTCGAGTTAGATCTTGCTGATCTTTTGTCTTGATAGATGCCGTATGCGCACCGTGACCGGTTTCATCAGCCACTCCTGTAACACCATAATATACTTCAAACTTCGCCGGCAGCTGTATTCAATATTTCAAGCTGGCATTAAACAGTGTAATTGCATCCACAAAGATAATACCAACGTGCAAGCTGAAGCTACATTGAAAACCTCCGCAAGCAATCGTTTCCTGAGTGTGCCGCATATGAGACAGGAAGCAACTAATAAAGAATGTAAGAATCTACCACGAATACAAATATTGCTGATGGCACAATCCATGCAGCCTCGGATCTATCCGTGCTATTATGTATTTGGAACTGGACAAATCTGGAAACACGGAATAAATCTGCGCACTTCCAATCTCAACTCCATCCTCCTAAGTTTGTTCGATAACTCTGCATTCTACTCGCCTGCGGCTGCGGAGCTACTCTCTTCTCCCTAACCCCCGATCCCTGAGGTCGCCCAGTTTCAGCTTGGATTTTCTGTAGTCCTCGTCAAATTAGTCCTGGAATTGGAGCGTCTCGGAAGTAACCCCTTCTACATGCTCAAACTTGAGCGAGCCAGGTATATGGTTCTCTGCCAAGGCAAGCGATTGAGCCATGGTGATGATATTGCGAATCTGCCTTCCATTGATTTCCCACTCCTGCACGCTCCAACAATTGCTGCTTGGCTAATTTCTCGGAGTCGCTCAGCCGCTCAATGAAGTTGAGCCAGATTTGATGCCGAAGGGCCGGCGTAAGCAAGTTGTATCTGATGGCTAGCGCCACCCGCGACTGAAAAGCAATGTCCATCGTGCCGAGTCTGTTGGTCGTCAGGAACAAGATGCCACGATAGTACTCTAGCATCCGCAGGAACATGGACACTACTCCGTTTCGTTCCAAGTTCTCATAAGACCGCTTCTCAAGCACAAAATCGGCTTCATCCATCAAGAGCACCGCGTCCCACCGGGAAGCCAGTTCAAATATCACCTCAAGCCGGGCGCTGACTTTCTTTTCCGAAGAGAGTTCACCAATGTTAATAGAGTATAGCGGCTTTTCCGTATACTCCGAGATAGATTCTGTCAAGCAATTGAGCATTTGCACAAATCTTTTAGTATAGGCAATTGACCTTACCTGTAGTCAATGTCTTTCCCACGCCTGGTGGGCCGTGAAGGACGATCACCAGGTCCTAGCTTTTGTTCGGTATGAAGTCGCTCATCACATCCTCGCCGCTCCGAAACTTTTTATGCTCTTCGAACAATCCCCTTAGCAGCCTTTTAGTCTGGTCCTCCAACACAAGGTTTCTGATGGCGTCTTTTCTCCATTGAACTGGATGTAGGCTATTGATTGAAACTCGATACCATTTCATTGTCCGGATCGCGCAAACATACAGTTCGGACGGGCATAGTTGAGATTGCAGCGTATCGAACCCTTTTTCGCGGTGACGCTCATCATAGGAATCAAAACGTTCGTCAAAGCCACCGTAGACGATCGGAGCCTCTCGGGAAGAGCCTCCGAAGAGGGTGTCCATCATTGCTTCTGATGACGGTGGCAGCGATCTTTGGGAGCCAGACCCAAATAGACCCCAGCCGTCATTGTCAGCCATGACTCTTTCATTAAGATTGATCTTTTCGGTGCGAGATTGGTGAGGATCGTACTTGCGTCGAGAGTTCATTTCCAAGGCGGGTCCATCGTGATACATGCATGTTGACGTGGTGCTGGAGACCTTTCTCCAAGATTGGCCACGCTTCTCAAGCTTTGATAATAGCCCATCTATGGCAACTTGATCCCCCCCGCTATAATAACGAAGGGGATAGAAACCAAACTCTTTTATTCGTCGGGTTCCCATGTAAGCAGGAACCACCATTATAGCACTTTTTCTTGTAAAGATTTGGTTCCTAGTATCCTAGTCAATGTGCCACGACTCCACCGCGAAACGCTTCCTGGTTTTAAACATGTTTACAAAGGAAGAAAGCATGGTAGCCACCGCAACCTCCTCTGTGCCGTCAGATACATCGAATTCCATGCGGTACGTTGTTGCTGCAATGATGTAGAGGCGTGGTTGACCAAAGTCGTCCACGCCGTACACTAAGTCCCCGGGCTTGAAAACTGCCCACAGATCGTTATAATTGATTCCTGTTTGACGGCATTTCGCAAATTGGCGTGCTGTTGAGAAGCCCACTTATCGTACCAGTATTTCAAGCCGTCCAGATCCTTGCGGACTTGGGTTGGCTCAAAGCCGTTCTTGAACTCCGGCAATTCGGCTGTTTTTAGCATCTCATCGTAGTGAAAGTACAAGGACGCGTACGGTTCTGGTATCGAGATGCCATCGGGCTGCAGGGTGACAAATGGATAGTGTTTCTGGGGACATACACTTGCAAAGATCGCTTGAAGGTACTTGCTGGCAAGGAGAGCTGCTTATTTGCCTCGATCGGCTTTTTCGATCATGACAGAAAAGAGTCTGCTGAGATTGGCCCTTCTTGTGAAGTTTTACTTCGATTTATCCACAACAAGTCTTTTGCTATTTTCTTTGTAGATACAGCTAAATGCACCAAGGTTTTTATCTGTGGCTGTTTCAGAAATATCACAATCTTCTTCTGACTGGTAGATTTAATATGTTTGTGAGTCGACTGCTTCTTTTGTAGTAATAGCTTGAATGTTTTGTTCGGCATTACTGTTAGAACTCTGGCCTACTTCAGAGTTTCCACTAGGCTTTGCAACTGTTGATGCTACTGCATAAGCAGTGGTCTGCAAGACTGTATTTGCTTGAGACTCCACCGTCTACCTCTCGGATTTCTGACTATTCAATAAATGCCCGATGTCAACGGGATTTTTACTGAAACCTCAATAGACTCTTCGTTGGCCTCGATCGGAGCGACAAATTTTCTCCTATAGTCTCGTCCATATGACACATAGGTTGAACAAGACAACGAGAAGTCCAAAAGGAATGGTGTAATCTGGGCTTTGCGGTAGAAGAGTATGGACCAAATCCGAAGCCCTTCCACATACTTCACAAAACGTCATGTATAATTTGCCGCCTCGTCGACTCCAATTGAACCATCTAGAATGTTTCTCTTGTTCTACGATCATGGCGTTGAGCCTCTCTATGACAACTTCAGCACCAGAGTGAACAGTTGCAAGCATTTGTTTCTCATGGCTGTTCAATCTAAGTTTGGTCAGCTTCTGTTTCGATTCTCGACATGCCTTCTGTGCCACCGCATAGAAACTGCAGAAACGAAATTAGATCTGGTCTCTGAAGGGTCTGAAGGGAACACCTAACAGCGCACCAGAAATCGCTCCCTGCTGTATACTATTGGCTATTTCTAGGGTGAGCTTGAGATGAGATGAGAAAGCTGCTCGTCCACCAGACCCCGGCATGGATAGTAAGCTGCGATCCTTTCATACTCTATGTGAGGGGCTTGGGACTTGGAACTAGGCTCTGCGTCTGTTCCTGGACTCAAGTATCTGGCTTAACTTGTCTAGCCAGTTTGATCTTGTGCATAATTAATTGACTCTTCCTGCCACTTCGATTCCCGGGATGCTTGCGCAGCCTCAGAGCGGAGAGGCGAAGTGCTTGTCAACCCTGTCGGGGTGCCCTGCCCCAATGCTGGTTAATTAACCCACGAATAGGTGAGCTGCCTTGCTGTGCGTGCATCAACTAGATCCCATTGGGCGCTTGCATATATGCAGCCTGTGTCACAATGATCCAGGTTCACTGTGCACAGATGTGATGAGATCTGTTGTTTGTGCTCCCCTGTTCGTGGCAGGGTGTTAACTTGTCTATTTATTTAGCCGACAATACGCGAACCAATCTTTTCTCTGTATCAAGGCCCGTTATATTTTAATAGAGGCATGCAATGCATAGGCGTATCTTTTTATGCACACAGCCCCTTCTTACTTTCAAGAGGCTACGAAAATCGCCAATGTCCACGTCACAGCATCGGTTCAGTAAAATTGCTTAATAAAAGGATTAGTTCGCTCGTTGGTAGAGCCAAATCAATTCTCTAACCCAACCGGTTCAGTCTTGAAACGGCCGAAAAGCGTATGTGTTTATGAAAGCGCGAACGCACCTGGGCATGTCTATCTCCGCGTCACCTACCGAACTTTGACACACCCAGCTACCAGCCATCACACTTTCATCTCGAATTGGAAATGGTCGGCTACAGATAGTGGCGTATTTTCCTCACGCGATTCTGTCACAAAGGAATGGGACTCTGCCCAGAAACAGACCTGCCGGGGATCGTCCGTGAGGTCGAGCCCTAGCTGGACCTCAGAGACTCGCGTTATCAGCAGGCGCTCTACTTGCCTTTATTGTCCTCTGTGCAAACGTGGGAGTTCTCGCATGGATTGGCAAGAATTGCAAGGTATTGGAGGATGGTACAGCCACCTTGTTTGAAGGTTAGCACAATGAATGATTGCTTCCATCGTCAAAGTCTTCTGCTGAGAATACGCAAATTAGGCTCTTGCGAGACAAGTGAAGCAACCACTATGTGGCCTGAACTTGTTATCAACGTCCTATCGACGCTCCTGCTCGGTGCGAGCAATACCTGCGCGCAATTGATCACCTCACCCACAAGACAAGACATTGACAAGGCCCATGCTAAAGGAGAATGGCTCGACATTGGTGTGCCGAGTGTCAAGAACCTGAAGCATATGCCGCGCAAGCGTGTGTTTCTATGGGGCTTGTTATGTCTTTCCTCTGTTCCACTACATCTAATGTAGGCTTTTCCTTCCCCAGCTTGGGTGTCCTCAATTCAGCTAAATATTCCATTTTAGCTACAACTCTGTGATCTTCAAGGGCCAAAGCGGGCTGCATTACCAAAGTGCACTTGTGACTGAAGAATTCCTTACAGGACAACGGTGGGATGACAGGAGGCTCAATGACATAGGACAGAAGAGCCAGCTAGAGAATGTCCAGATGTCCGCAATGGCCGGGGATCTCACGCGCCTAGAGATTTCTGAATGTCGTAGCATATATGGTCGTCAAGTAGTCCAGTCCAAGTGGAGATATGTTTTGCTTCTAACCTCGGCCAGTTTCAACAGCAGCCTGATCACCATAGGAGATGCAGAAAGGAAAGTCACAGACTCGAACGGACCAGGGATCTGTGGTGACCGCTATGTTAATTCTTCGTGCGATTTTACGGAAGAAGTCGATGGATCTACTACTTGGACGGTTCAATTACCTTTTGCTCAATGCGCTTCGGTTGTAGATCAGCCCTGTGATCTGTATTCAGCGTCCGTAAGCTATTGCTTGGCGGAAAGATTCACCCCACGCTGCACGGTTCAGGCAAACTTGGTGCTTCTGTCAGTCGTCATTTCCATGAACGTTATCAAGCTTGGCTGCTTCATTGCTACAATTTTTGCACGCGATCACGACTCGTTAGAAACCCTTGGCGACGCTATTGCATCCTTTTTGGAGCATCCGGACAGTACGACTGTCGATATAGGCCCACTTTCCATGAAATTGGTCGAGAAGAGGCGGTACAGACGCGAGCCATTGGGCGAACCCTGCTTCATTAGTCGCTGCCCTCACCGTTGGGCCTGTGCTGTACAGGATGATATTTGGGTGGTCTTCTTCATATTGTGGGTTGAGCAATGCTTGCTCCAATGAGCAGAATACTAATGACGAGCGAAAAACGCAGATCTGCGATCCTCGGAATCCCAGGATTTGGGATTATGCTACATGCACTTACAAGGGAATCCGTGGAAAGATTTTTGGATGGGTTCGCGGGTAGTGCTGACAATCAAATCAAGCTCACAGTTGGTGCGTCGCTTGTTGCCAACGTCTTCGTCGCCAATAGCCCTCAAGCTTTGATCAGCTCGATATACTACCTCTATAACAAGATTCTCACAAACATGGTTCTGGCCAGCGAATTTGGACGCTTCGCATCGGTGCGTAAACCACTGCGTGTCAGCCTGCCACACGGTCAACAGTACTCTACGTTTTGGATACAATTGCCGTACTGGTATAGTCTGCCCGTGTTGACTGTCATGGGCTTCTTACACTGGACGGTATCGCGTAGCGTGTACGTGATCTATCTAAGTGTTAACTATATAGATGGTGCTGAGGATGAGTCTTGGGAAGTGAAGGCTTGCGGGTTTTCGGGCTACGCAATGATGATTTCCCTCTGCCTGGGTGTGATCCTGGGTCTCCTGCTCTTGGCACTATCCTTGCGTCAACTGGATCCTGGTATACCAGTCGCAGGCTCCTGCTCGATCGCAATTAGTGCTGTAACTCACCTACACAAGGAAGAGTTGAATGCTTCAAGCCTGCCATTGCAATATGGTGTAATCGCGGCTGCTGGTGTGGACGAGCTTGGCAGACGGCGTGTTGGCTTTTCGACAGGACCCGTCGAGGTTTTGGTTTATGGTGAGGTGTATGGTTGAAAAGAGATGTGTTGGCTAAACAGGTAATAAACACGCTCTGGATTATGCTTGAGGCCGCTCAGTCTTGCCGTTACAAAGTGGTGCTATTGCGGCAGCCTGTATGGACACGTTTTCCTACATCGCGGGTTTGTTTATTTATTCGACAGGAAGAAATGTCTTCTCAATTCTTTGGTGCCCACGTAGACGTAGAACGGCGACCGGAATTCAACCGCCTGACTAATCGAAGAATGATTGGGCAATGCCAGTGCCAAGACACATGCCCTGTAGATAGTGTGATGCATGATGCAGGTGGACACTCGATCAGCACAACTTCACACACTCTTCAGTCTCCTACATGCGAACTGGTGCTGCCCTCGATCTACCCAGAATCCAACCCCCACGTCTTCCCTCGCGGGTGGCTTGCAAGGTAGCGTTTGGTTTTATGACTTGTTATGCCCAGATCTTAGTCTGCTGAGTGCCACAATGGCAACGCCAACCGCCAACAACCAAACGGGGGGCTCAACCTCGAGCCGGGACACATTCAGCGATGCCCACTGGGAGATCTTGTTTTCCATCTGTGATGCCGTGCTGCCCGCAATTGTCGTAAAAGGCGACTTTGCTTCAACTTCCCCTCAAAACCAGCTTGTTATTTCCGAGGACGATTTCAACAATGCTTATGAGGATCTGAAACGACAGCTGAAAAACCCCCCTGACCGCGATCTCGTTCGCACCTACTTGGCCGATGTGGCCTCCAAAGATACCGCCTTCGTCGAAAGGGTGAAGGGCACAGTAGGCAGGATGCCTCCCAGGGTCAGTAATCAACTGCGCCTGATGTTAGGTGCTCTGAGGTAATTTGTCCATCCTCCCTCGAAGCGAAGCAATGCAGCTAAAACCGGGTTGTCCGCCAGATCACGACTTGGAGCTTTACTTAGCACAAACTCCTTGTCTCCATTTCATCAACACCCAGCTCATAGACGCGCCGAAATCCTGCAATCATGGCATAAAGCATGGTTCTTCCTTTGGCCCATGCTCGGGAAAACATTTACCATGATGGCCAAGGCTTCTTGGGGACAGTCCAACTCTTTACTGGAGCAAGCTTGTCATTACAAGAGCATTTCGGAGAACCCAGGGGTAAAACCTGGTCCAGCTTTTGATTTCAACTTCCTGCAGTTCAATGCCGCCACTTCTGACCCTACCACAGTAGAGACTGATGTCGTCATTGTTGGCTCAGGCTGTGGCGGAGCTGTTTCTGCGAAAGTATTGGCCGAGGCAGGCCATCGCGTCGTGGTAGTCGATAGAGGCTACTATTTCAAACCAAGCGAATGTCCGGTACCAGCGCATGACCTGCATCACATAATGCAAGGAGGCGGTGCGTTAGCGACTGTGGATGGATCGACTTTGCTGGGTGCCGGCCAGGTCTGGGGTGGCGGTGGCGCTATCAACTGGAGCATTAGCCTTCAGACGTCGGACATTGTTCGCGAAGAGTGGGCAGCTGCAGGCTTGGAAATGTTTACGAAACCTGCATTTCAACAATCGCTTGACCGCGTTTGTTCTTTCATGGGAGTCAGCGATTCACATCTAAAACACAACTTCAGTAACAAGGTACTGCTCGAAGGTTCAAAACAGCTCGGATGGAAATCAGCAGTCTGTCCTCAGAACACTGCCGGGTTTGAGCATAAATGCGGCTGTGCCTGTTCTTTCGGATGTAGAGAAGGTAAGAAACTAGGGCCGGATATTTCCTGGCTTCCAGCAGCGGCACGTTCCGGAGCGAAGTTCATTGAGGGTTACGACGTGACGAGAATTCTCTTTGACAATGTCGACGGTACCAAGAAAGCGGTTGGGGTAGAGGGCTTATGGACAGCTCGCGACGACCACGGCAGCGCCTATTCGGGCGAGAAAAGAAATCAACGAAGAGTCTGTATTCAAGCAAAGAAGATAATTATTGCGGGAGGAGCGTTAAACACTCCTCTTCTCCTTCAGAAGAGCGGTCTCAAGGTAAGCACTAACCACATGAATCATAGCAGCAAGGCTTATACATCACTCCACGTAGAATCCAAACATTGGGCAAAATCTCCGCCTGCATCCAGGGATGTCCTTTGCCGCTGTCTTTCCAGAGGAAGTTCGAGCATGGGAAGGTCCAGTTTTTCATTCCTCAACAAGATGACCGAGCTGACCGCTTTCTGTAGGTGAAATCGGCACTGCACTCGTTACCGAGTTCGAGGATCTTGACGGGAAAGGCCATGGCGCAAAAGTCATCGGGCTCGCCATGTCTGTGAGTAAAGTGATGTCAGCCTTTACGTTCTTGGTCTAAATCACTCGCCTAGCCATTCCTATCGATGCTTCAAATACCATGGCAAAATGGCCTCCAATTCAAAATAGACGCACTCAAATACCCGCACATGGTTGGCTTTCTCTCCCTTGTCCGCGATCGAGACTCTGGCAGCGTCTCCATTGAGCCATCGGATGGCAGCCCTCTCGTCAACTACACACCATCCAAGTTTGATCGAGCCAATATCATCGTCGGCTTGGTCGCTGCCTCGAAAATAAGCTATATCCAAGGGGCCGTGGAGCTGGCGCCTGTTGTACCTGGCTTGCTCCCGTTCAAGTGTCAGAAGCCAGTTGCCGACCGTAAATTGACAGATGCTGAATTTGTGAATTGGTTGGCTCAACTAAAGACAGCCAGTCTACCTCCAACTACTTCTGTTTTCAACTCTGCGCATCAAATGGGTACATGTCGGATGAGTGTCTCAGAGGACACTGGCGTCGTTGACGAGAGCGGCAAGGTCTGGGGTGTGGATGATCTTTACATCGTGGATACGAGTGTGTTTCCCTCGGCTAGCGGTGCGAACCCCATGGTCACCGTCATGGCTATCTCAGACCACATCGCGAGGGGTATAGCGATGGCTCTGTAGATATTTTGTTGTATTTGACAAGGTGCCTACTATTCTGAACTGGGCCGATGCTGCCTTTCATTATTTGAGTACGGGAATTGCAGACTTAGACAGGTTCCTGTGCTTATGATGATTTTTGATGCCAGGCAAGGGACGGGAGCTCAGTCCAAGGAGCTTTTCAAAAAGCATATTTAAAGATGCACGCTTTAATATCTATGGTCCCAAGGCAGTCTGTTCTTACCCAAGGCCTACCTTCCAGGCGTAAGAAGTCACTTAGCTGCACTGCAACTACTCATCAGACACATCTGGCTTGTCCGTATTCGATGCTGCCTGAATTTTCTACTAGGTAAAATCGAAAATGGTTAGGTACCCTGACATTTACTAGCTTCTCAATTGAGCAGATGGCGATATCATACGTAGATGCTTGAAAGTCTCTAGTCGTGAAAGTGTGCGAGAGCAGATGTGATTGAGTGGCGTTTGGTATCCCGGCACAGGCTCAGGCAGATCAGGCGGTAATACATGCTAAAGGAACATCAGCTGATTCAAGCAATCTACTTGTCAAGATCATGGCATGAGCAAATGTAATGCTACGTGGGTCAATCACATGCGCATTATGATCCAACCAGTAAACATTTGCTGCACCAAGGGACAGCCTGACTATTCAGCCGCAGCAAAGGTCAGCTTATCTCACGTGACTTCACTCCCGCTTCTACCATATATCTCTTTTGTGGGGGGGTTTTCGCCTTTTCTTTTTAGGTTACTCTGAAGCTCCCTCGATCCTTAGTGACGTGCCGTGCTTAGAGTCAGCCAACGACGTGGACTTCTAAGTTCTTACACATGGCCGTCTTCTCTTATGATGTTTCATTGCAAGGATCTAGCAAGACTGGTACCATTCGGCTTATTGACCTTCATCCTGGTAAAGATCAATCATCACTATCGTGTGAGCTGCGAAACGCCTCTCTCCTCTCCCTGCCATCTTATGATGCTCTCTCTTATTGCTGGGGAGGCCAGACACTTTCCAAAACGATTGCTTGTAATGGGAAATCACTCGCAATAACCGAGAATCTTTATGATGCGCTGTATCATTTTCGCGACCCAGTCAAGGTTACGACATTGTGGGCAGATGCGATATGCATTAACCAGGATGATCTGGAAGAGAAGAATGAACAAGTTCCACTCATGAACAGGATATACAGCCAAGCCAATAAGGTCAAAGTCTGGCTAGGGTTAACCGCTGAGGACATGACCCCAACGGCTGATTTGATCTGGAGATTACTCACGTTGGCAACCACATACGCGGAAAAGCTTAAGGTGCCGCTCGAGGAGGTCTATGATTTTGAATCTCCAGTATGGTTCCAGGTCTTAGACGAATTAACTAAAAAGGCTGATTTGGTTGCCCAATGGGCGCCTCTTGTGCGACTCCTGCAGCGACCATGGTTCACTCGTGTCTGGGTTATTCAGGAAGTCGTCCTAGCCCACGAGCGTAGTTGGCTTTATTATGGCAACGTAATTTTGAAATGGTCTGATGTTGCTTTGGCAATCCACTTTTCCATGCGGACCGGCATCCTCCAGATATCCATGGAGTCGGATGATATGGAACAGTTAGTTAACGTCCACCGGGCAGCTGCTCTTGCAAGAACGAGTGCATACTTCAACCAAAAAGACAACAATGAGGGCCTGGGGATGGTATGGCTATTATGCGCGAATAGGTCGGCCAAAGCTACTGATCCTCGAGATAAGATCTACGCACTGTTGAGTATGGCAAAGGACGGGAAAAGCCAAGCGTCACAGCTGTTTGTCACACCTGACTACCGGGTCGAAACCTCTGTTTTATACCAGCAAGTTACTGAGAAATTCCTTGAGAGACACCCAAAGCTTTACATCCTATCTCACGGAAACACTTCGAAAAGACGTACGGACAGATCTTTCCACCTCCCTTCATGGGTAATAGACTGGGACGACCCGGAGATTGGTGATCAAAATGCCACTATCATGCTGGACCAAGAATACGAATCCGGGGGTTACAGTGAATACGATGCTTGCCTGGTGGACAAATGGCCTAAGTCTTACACAATCGATGGGAAGATACTCAAGCTCAATGGCTTTCTTCACGACGAAATCGTCGAGTGCGCAGACTTGTTTAGCAGGTCCCAGTTCATGTCAGCACATCGCGACCTGTCGTTCCAGGCGCGAAGCTTGCTGCTTATGAAGGGTTTGCGTGAAGCAGCCCAGCTGTGGCAATTGCAGCCTGGCCGCATTTACAAGCATACAGGAGAACACTACCTTGATGCCTTCATTCAGACTGTCCTGTTTGGTGGCACTTTGGGCCAGCCTGTGGGAGCACTGCGTGCAGTGACCAAAAGTCTTCTCAGAATTTCAACATTAGTCTCACTGCTGGCAAATTCGTGGATTGGACGATCACCCCGTGGAATTCGGCTGGGAATGAAGCTTTTTGGTTTTGTCCCGGTTCCATTGGATGAGAGTGTCAATGTGCCAGAGCTTTTTGGCCTCATCATGCCCGGAATAACCAATCACGTAGTGTTCCGAACCCGTGAAGGCTATATAGGAGTTGCCTCCAATCAACAAACCCAGGTCGGCGATCGTGTTGCCCTTGTTCGTGGAGGATTTATGCCTTTGCTGCTACGTCCGTCCGATGGCCCTAGCTTTTCTTTAGTAGGGGACGCTTATATCCACGGCATGATGTCAGGAGAGTGTTTCGAGCCTCAAAAGTGCCATGAACTATGTCTGGTGTAAGAGATACCTGGGTGGTCATCATTTACCCTCCATGTTTGGGATTCTCTTTAGTGCTCTCAAGGGTTAGCAAGCGTAATGAAATACAATGAAATAATAGATTAGGTGCGAGTAGTTACTACCAGTGATACGTCCCAATCAAAGCGGATTGGCGATGCGTCGACTGAGCGGTTCAAGGTCATACTACGTATCTCTTACTGTCGCACCAAGAATTGAACATGCTGAAGAGTTTCACAAACCTGAGAGCTTCAAGTCAAAATGCTTACTGACAGTCTGATAGAATGTTGGAACAGTAACGCTTAAGCTTGGTAAGCGCAAACACCAATCGCGCTTCAGGATCACCCAGCGGGGGCCCGCGGACGCCCGGGAACAGATCTTTGTGGGGGGGATGTGCCGCTCTGCTTTGTAAAGCACAAGCTCTCCATTTGCCTTTTTGGGCGTCGAAGTGGAATGGCTGCTTATTGATCCACTCTTTCTTTTAATCTTGGCACCCACATTTGTAAAATTGTCGACTGTAGCAATGCAAGGCATGTGTTAACTCCGCAATGATTGTTCGTAGTGATTATATATAAGCCAGGCCACTTCGCGATTCAAGTCAACCAAACCAAGATCTTCTTAAGCATATTCCAGACGCTTACACACAAAATTTACTTTCAAGGCGCACAAAGTCACGGGCAAGATGACCTCTATCAGAGCTATTGTCAACAAGTCTGGAAAGGCAGAGATAAGGAATGTCCCCTATCCGGATCTTCCACGTGAAGACTACCTTATTGTTAAGCCTACCGCATGGGCTATTAATCCTGTGGACTACCAGCTTACTCAACTGGAAGGTGAAGAGAGTTGTGATGGCTGTAATGTTGGATTTGACTATGCTGGAGTTGTCGTCGACGTTGGTTCCAAGGTGATCAAGGACTTCAAGAAAGGCGATCGTATCGCCGGTTACGTCACGGGACAGTATGTGTACAGTCTACCTCTACCCGTACCTAAACCTAATAGTTTCTAGAAACATCCGAAGAAAGGCGGACGGCTCATTTGCCGACTACTTTCCTGCGAGAGGCGATGCCCAGATCAAGGTGCCAGACAATATTAGTGACACCGATGCTGCCACTCAAGGAGTTGCTTTGGGCACAATGGTTAGTACTAGCCACCTACAGCTTGAACGTCATGGCTAACGAAAAGGACAGGGTCAATCGCTGTACCGAGACCTTCAACTTCCGTGGCCCAATCAACCTAGCAAGAAACCTTTCAATATTTTTATCTATGGCGGAAGCACGGCCATGGGTATCGCCGGAATCCAGCTTGCAAAGCTCTCCGGTGGAACTGTTATTGCCACAGCTTCGCCTGCAAATTCAGACTATCTCAAGTCCCTGGGCGCTGACTACATTGTCGACTACAAGTCGAAGACTATTGTGGAAGACGTGCGGACTTTGGGCTTGGGCCCAATACAATACGCCCTTGATTGTCGTCCTAGCGAAGAAAGTGCCACGGCTAGCGCCAACATTCTCAGTAAAAGCGGAGGGGCCAGATATGCGGTTCTGGAAGTGGGGTTTGACCAGATTGCTGAGGAAACTAACCCGAGCGTCAAAGGGTTGGTTACTCTTGCTTTCTCGGCTCTTGGTGAACCATGGTTCTACGACAAGGTGTATCATGATGCGTCATCTGAGGACTATGAACTTCAGAAGTCGTTTGTCTTGGTAGGTGAGCAACTTCTCGCCCAAGGAAAGCTAAAAGCACCACGGACATACATAAACCGTGGGGGAAAAGGGCTTGAGGGACTGCTATACGGTATTGCTGAGATTGGTGCAGACAAAGTTAGCGGTGGTAAGCTAGTGTACACCGCAGAATAATATCATGCTGTGGTGACAAGACCTTTTCTTAACCCAAACTCTGCTGGAACATTGCAAATGATGATGAAGGTGCAAATAAGGCACAAGGGCAGAGAACTGGCCTAAAAGATGGCTATGAATCTTTATCGTATCATTGGCTCTATGCCGCCCGGCAACGGGAATGTTGTGACTGAATCTCTACGCTTATTTATTCGCTTTTACTATGCTGTTAATTCGCTCTAAACATGTGACGTGGGTCAGTACTCACTTTGCTCAGACAGTCCTGGAGTAAGCGATGGAGATGAACTTCATAAAAGCTGACCTTGATCATTTTGGGATTCGTATTCAATCCACTGTGAGTGGCTGTTGGACTATTGTATTCCATAAGTGGAGTGAGTTGGATAGAGTGTCTCTAAGCCCACCACGAGTTGCAGTTCATTTTATTGAAGTAGCGAGGTTAGGGCAATGAGGTAAAGAGCTGATCTTTTTTTTTTTTTTTAAGGAGAAAACATACACCCAGAAGTAAGCCGCCAAGTCATTTTTTCGTAGATAGATCAAACTGTTCACTCAATTTGTAGTTCCATACATCCCGACATCCCACAAAATTAGCTATGACACTGTCATTAGCACTCCATTAGTAGTATTTAAACAATTACCAAAGCTAAAAAACATTCTGTTGTCCCTAATCTACCAGAAATGCTTGAGCAGTCTGCAGCCCACCAGTGGCTACACGAGAGGCCAGCATCGTAGCAATCGCGACCTGCTTGCTGACCGGCTCCCCGTCATTTACAGCTATCGAGTAAGAAATACGGGATGCATATGCAGTCAGGTTAGAGACTTCGCCGACAATGGCTGAGCCTTGTTCGGTACTTGCAGACTTCTGACCGAGCTCGTAGAAGTGCCAGCCTGTGACGAAGAGCGCAGGAATGACAAGGATAGAGTCAACGATGGAGCCTGTCGCACGTCCATCCCCAGCTGCCAGAGCCGAGAAACCACTGCCGGAGACGGCGAGCTTGCTTTGAACGGGGCCCCAAAAGAGGACTTTAGAAATTATGACGGCTGTCGTGGTGGCCTTTGATACAATGGCCACTGCTGTGTTCTCGACAGGATCGGATGGCACAAGGAACTCAGCTGCGCCTTGTAATCCGGCCGCCATGACCCCCAGAATTCCCGCAGGTTTTGAGAAGGGATTGCCTTCCGACGGGAGCTCCGCCTCGAAGCCGACCAAGAAGTTGCCCATAAAGATACTGAAGCCGGCGGCGGCATGTCCAGCAATGTGTATAATCTTTGAAACATTGTGTGGCATGGCGATGGCAGCTTCCTGTGATATAGACAAGCTCTTTGCCGATTGACCTCCGAACATTCCAGAAAGCTCGTCCCAGGAATCCGCTGCAATTATGCTGTTTACTTCGTTGATGTCAGGAAACGGAGCCTGGCCGTAGACAATCTTGTAGACAACGTCGAAGCTAACGGCCGCAATCCAGGAGAACAAGTCCAGAAACGATATGCTAGGAACTCCTATGGCTTCAAGAATGTCGGAAATTACGGGTATATGAAGCTTGGTGTCGAGTAGCTCCATAACGGTATTTGCAAGGCTAGCAAGGACTTCGAAAAGTGCGTCGACAACAACTCGAACAGAGGATAACATTCCTTCTCCCAGAATAACTGCAATCTGCTTGATGGCATCGCTGACACTCAGTGTGGGCAAACTTGTTGCCAGGCTGTAGAGTTTTGCATAGACGCTCGAGAGGACCTGGCCTTCGCTTGAGACTGCATCGAGGAGGACATCGATAGTTTCCTGGACGACATCTGCCGTGGCCTGTGTCTCTCTGACGGTGACCTGTTTGAAGTTGTTCCTGAAATGATGCGCGAAGAGGGTCGAAGACGACGTTTGGTGTTCGGCCGGATTGGCTGCGTTGCCCGCCGGCGTCTTTGAGGCCCCTTCGCCAAGTGGTGTCCAGTCCCCCATACCAGCCCACTGGCTCAATGTCTTCTCCACCTCCACGATCTGGTTATCGAACTCTTGCCTTATTGCTCCTAGACTGTCCACTTGATTCTTCAAATAAAGCCTGGCTAGATTGTGCAGCACGTTCTTGGTTCTCTTGATATCGTCCCATGCAAAAAGGAATTTGATGAACTCAATCAGGTCCTCAATTGCTGTTTTGATGACGTCGAAGATCCATTCCAGTGCACCGACGATGGCCTCTACTGTGTCCAGTACGACGCGGTAGACCTTGCCAGCAATCTCTGCGATAAAGTGCCACGCGTCCGTCGCCGCATCCCTGATGATATCGATGATAGCTTTGATACCTGATTTCAGCCATTGGAAGAGGTCGCCGGCAGCCATAGCTATCTCATCAATGATGCCTCTTCTGTATGGTTTTGATGCTCGATAACGAGTCGCGGGTACTACCCCAGGATGTGATTGTTCCAGTCTTCGTAACGGCGTGGTGGCAGGTGGTTTCACCTGAGCGTAGATCTCTTTCAGGTTGGTCATCCTGGCAGCAATTACTTCAAGATCCTCCTTGCTTGTATCAGAGCTGATGAGTGGTGAATCGCCCGTGTCGCCCAAAGTGCCACCCGCTGTAATTTTCGTAGGGTAGGATGCGTCGCGAAGCGCGTTTTCCGAATCGAGTCTGGAGATCTTCTCGAAGGCGTAGTTCTTTGGATCGATTACGTAGCTTATAATGTCATTCGGAATTGCAACGGTAAGCACTGCAGCGTTCAGATCATCCGACGCTTCGATAATAGTCAAAGTGCCCGCGCCATCAGAGGGAACTGTAACTGGATTTGAGCCGATAACATAGTAGAGGCCGTTAATGTAGAGTGGTGTAGCGGAATCTGCCGATATCTCGAGGTCGGTGTTGGCGGCGGGAAGATCATCCTTGTCATTCACAACAATCATCGTGGTGTATGAGTTAAAGGACAGGGGCCTCAGCTCTGGTGGTGCGGCAATGGTAATATCCTGTGATCGCCACAGTTTCGCGTTTGTTCGAGAGGCCTGGGTCAAGCGCTTGAGCTTGCCACCGCCTGCGGCGAAGATGGTATTGCCCCCGTCTACCATGTTTGTGTAGGGCGAAATGCGCTCGATGCCCGCCAGAACAGGCACAACAGCGCTCCACGAGCCTGGTTCGCTCACTTGAGGTGTTTGGCAAGAGACGTAATACACGACGTTGCTTGAATCCCTGCCCCATACTATGACATTTGTTAGTGTTCTGCTTGTGGTAGTAGTGGCAGCGAATTAGCCAAAACAGTACTTACAAGTTGTCACGCCACCGTAAGTCATGGCATATAGCTGGCTGGTATCGAGGAGAACATCACTGGTAATAAGGGCCTGTGCAATAGCATCGTCCTGTTGCGCATCGGCTGCAAATCGGTAGAGCGTTGAACCACTGACGCAATAAAGATCGGTTGATTGGTAGAGTGGGGAGGCACTGTCTGTGTATCGAGCTGCTGCCATTGCAGACGGAAGCTGATCTCCAGGTAAGGCTAGTCGCCTTGGCAATGGAGGCCCTGAACCGAATACGTTCTCAATAGGTGAATAGGCTAGTTGTGCGGCGTCGCCAGCATGGCCGGCTGTGTAGATGCCGTCCACATAACCCTTGTTCACTTGACCTACACAGCTCTGATAGTATCCACTCTCAATGTCGACTGGTACATCCTGCTTCTTCCAGTATCCGCCACTGGCTCTCGCAGTATCAATCTGGTAGCGAGCAATGTTTTTGCTTGAGCTTCCAGGACGGTCAATATCCACCATCAGGTACTGTCTCCCACCCATCGTCTCAGCGAATAGAACCCCCTTGATCGCTATGCTTGGCGGGTTCTCGCCCACAGCATCAAAGGGTATACGTGACCAGCCCGGTTTTGTGGTCCATGATGTGTCCGAGCTGGAGTTGACCAGCGAGATGAACAGCCAGTCAGAGTTGCCGTCCGACACTGCCATCGCTAGACCGATCGATCCGTCCAGAACACTCTGCCCGACGTCAAATGTACGTACCTTGATGTTGCTGGCGCCAGAGAATTGAGCAGCGATGAGTGCCGAAGACAAGTCCTGGACAATCCATCCAGCACTAGCTTTGCCGCTTTGTTCCTCTAGAACGCGCAACACACCTGACGTGTCGGTGGTGAAGAGCAAGGCACGGCCGTCGGAGGTCTGTACTGCTTCAAACTTCCCTGTTGGAGATACGATTTCTCCTTGGACATAGTTCTGCAGCATCTCTGTCGATGAGCTGAGTGTCATACCTGAGTGACCGGCAGCCAAAGGGAGACTGAGAGCCTTGGCTCGTGGAGCTTCGAAGCTCAAACGCTTAGACTGGCTGGGGTCAACGTAGGTGATGTTACAGACAAGGTCCTGATAATTGGAGAAGTCGGCCGATTTGAAAGTGAAAGTGCGTGAGCCTGGGAAGATTAAAGACTGGAGTTGGTTGAAAGGAACTTCCTTCAGATTCGTTTCATTGATCTCACGCAACGCGTCCTGGATATCCTTGACAACACTGTCGATCCCAGTAAAGAAATCAACAAATCCACCGGCTTTGGGGTCCTCCGAGTCATCCTGCAATTCTGACTTGATTTTTACTATTTGCAAGCCCCCATTCTGGGAAATTGATATCGAATATGAATCAGTACGAGTCTTGTCGTATGCAGCCAGGCTCTCAGAGGTTTCGTCGAAGCCTATCCACAGACTAACCCGGACATGCTGCGTGATAACAATTGAATCGTCCTTGAATTTCACATCGCATACGAAAGTAGAGGTTGTTGCGGCTCCGCAATAAGATAGACCGGACCAGTCCTCATCTTTTGCTTGGTGTTTGTATTCAATGCGAATCACATCTTCTCCGGACTCAGTCACCACTGCCTTCTGGGGCTGTTGGCCGGTTGTCGCGCGGATCGTCACATCACCCATGACCCACAACATGTGAGCAGTAGCCGATGGAATGACTTGCACGCAACCTTGTTTTGCCGTAGGTATGATCTGGTTTAGAAGGAAGCTAGCTATCGCATTGCGATTGATGGCGATCACCCCGCTGAATTGGTCTACGTCGTTGGGCAACACCCAATTCCAACCAAAACTTGATGTTCCCGGAAGAGAGTGGCTGTTGGCAGCACACAGGTAATCCAATGTGGTGACATTGACTTGCTCCGGTGTAGGGTTTTCGATTACGGCACCGTTACTGTCCTTGAATTGGGATACCTGACGCTCAAAGGCCGTCATTTGAAGCTGCGAAGGATCAGGTACTTGTATAGTCGCAGTGACACTGAGGAGCGGCCACCCCCGCTCCTTGGCAGCTTGACTGTAGGTCTTGATAAAAGACTTTTGAATCACAAGCGCAGCGTTAGAGTCGGGAGGTATGCCCTCAATTTTAGGCAAGCTCTGCAGCGAAGCGTTATCGAGATCAAACATGAGCTGCTGCAAACTGAAAGCCGTAGCGGAGATATTGCCGAGCTGACGCTTCAACGCCGCCTTTTCATCCGGATGACAGTTGAAATATGGTGTATCAAGCTGGTTGTCAAGATCTGCCATGACAAGATCGACCTTGGAGGTGATAATCCAAGGGGTGCCCGAAGTCTGAGTCCATGCGTTCCAGGTTCCAGGCTTTCCCCAACCTGCAGGGGGCTGATTTTGGATGATGGTGAACTGCGAGCACATCAAGTTGAAGTCGACGCTGTAAGCGCTGGCCCCCAGCCGGACAATTGGCGGTAGGTCCTTTGGAAAGACGCCAGGAGGCAGACCGATCTGGATCTTGATGCCGATACAAAACAAAGCAGTGGTAAGGGGGTCGATCCTCGGGTCGGTATAGTCCGTGCCAGCAGGAATATCAAAGGGGTTTATGCCATTGCTACTTTTGATGACCTCGTCAAGAGAAACCGCCTCGGTTGGGTTGCCGGTATCAGGATCGACAAGAAAACAGATGTATAAGACTGGCTGGCCCCCTTCAGCCAGGAACGTGGCAAGGCCTGAATTGATGGAGGCTTGCGTCGTGCTTACGACAAAGTCATACCCGTACTTAGGTGCGGAGAGGTTGGAGGCGTTGACGGGCATGATTGGTAGAGCTTCTTGTAAGTAACCACTAGAATAAATTGACGGAGCCAGCCTGTAGGCTATAATGATATAGACTACACAGCTTTGTAATGACGAGAAGGATTATGAGCAGGCTTCGAAGATCTGCGCCAAGCAGTGAGAATTGGTATGCGACGTAATCAGCGCAATTCCCTGATGTACGCAGAGACTGGCTTGGGCAGTGAGTATTTTGTCACAAGATTGTTAGAACTAAAATGCTATAAGTTGAAAGTGACAGCACGCTGCATTATATATGTGTATTGAGTCCAAAGGCACGTGTATGACGCCAATGCGAACCGTTACAATCATCTCAATAGCCTGCACCAATTTATGCCCAATACTATGCTTGTACAAGGAAGTGCCAATGATGAACCAAAGAGAACAGGCTGGATCTGCTCTCATTGTCGATGTCGTTCAAGCCGGAAGCGGGGTGTTGTGGCTTGTTTTCGCCAAGGGCGAGCTCATGCGAGCCAATGGTTTTCCCACAGAAGGCGTGGGGGGGCGCTTTGACCGAGTGTCGTATGGATTTGTAAAGAGACCGATCATCTATGCGGAGATAACACCAAGAACGGCGAGCGGCATGTGCTTGCATGTAGTGACGCGGCGAGTGGTGACCGGTGAAGGTCCAGTTTGTTGTCGAGTGTTACCGTGAGGCGCCCGCCTTGTTGCAACCCCAGCCCCGCACTTGATCATTCCTCTTCTCGATTATGACATTACGATTGGAAATCTAAGGTGAATGTAGTGGTGCTGTCTCTTTCATATGTCCGATAAAACACAATGCTTTCTCAAGAAACCTCCAAAATCCGCTTCTTTGGTCACATAGTTGTGTCCGGCCCGCTAGTTTACTTGACTCGCCTCTGCATGCTGTAGTAATGAGGTTTTGTATGCATTTAACCAAGGAAGCGGCAGCCGGAAAGCGGATGCTCTACGTTACAACAATGTTATCCTACCCCATTGCATGAAAATCGTATCCAAGATTTGGTCCACACACCGTGCTCTTGTCGCCCCGCCTCTATCGTTGTCAAATGCCTGCAGACTGCGGGCGTATCCGTCTCAGCCGGGATAGTCAACAGTAACCTTGATGGTAAGTAGCATCCGATTGCTTCCGTGGTCGCTGAGCATGAAGAAATGCAATGTAGGATGTGTTCTAGAGGATCCGTTCTTGAAAAACAATTTGCCAAACGCACTCGAGGTCATGGCGGTTGGCAGCATGCCAATCGGCAAGCTGCAGTATACTATGCCACCACTTCATGCGCGAACAACTGCGGGGATAGTCGCTTCACGTCTTTTCCAGGGACAAAGACAATAATGTATCATTGCGTATTGCATTAGCAAATTGATGTAGGAGCCTGTACTAGAAAACCATATGCTTGTTAAATTCTCCAATTCCATTTCCGAAGGTTTTTAAACAATCTCTCTTTATCTTGAGGTGCTACTTCAAGATTCAGGAATGCTCGTTAAGTAGTCAACACCAGTCTTCAAACTAAGCGTTACTTGATGATATGTGACAAGAGTCCATGAATATTGACAAGAACATCACAGATGATATGCATGGTTTTCTCTACGGTAAGGCGTGGGCTTGTACACCCGTAACTGTCTCCGTGTTCACCTAGACTGGTAATGATGAGCCACAGCTCAGAGGAAGCCAATCAGGGACCTAGCTAAGATGGGTCAGTTCGGTGCATTTCTGACCATCTCGTGAAGCCGGTTGCTTCCGATTAGTTGTTTGTATTTTCTAGTGGGTCATTGCGACCCCAGATGTGCGCTCGGTTAAATTGGCTGCTCGCCGTGTTCGAGGAAACAAAAGACGATGATGCATGGCCGACTTCATCGCCTTCAACAGCTTCCTGCTGCACTCAAGGTTCAAAGAATCATGGGCGCTAGGTAAACTTTAGCTGGTACTGGAGTTCAAGCGTCCATCTGCATTCAACCACTACGTTAAATTATGTTTGTGGGTAGTTTGAATTCTTTACAAGCGAAACTCATGGACAGCCGGCCATAAAGCCTTGATATCTTGTTAACGATGCGCTGATCCAGTTTGAGACTTAATTCTCTTCTCGAGCCCAGTCACTTGATAGCTGAAAGATGTGCCACTAGAGGTAAATTCCTACTCTCGATGTTGAGGAACATGCTAACACGGTCACTGAATTCTCATTGTAGGGTAACCTCCTAATGTTATGATCATCTTCGGCTTTTCCAATGTCTCAAAGAAAGTAAGCAGGGTGGTAAGTCTGAGATGATTTTATTCGCGGGTCGAATATGACTGGAGCTGTATCTTCAATCCTCCGTCAAGCAATAGCAATGGGCCTTTACAATTGATCCGATCCAGATTCAGCCCGCTATGGAGTGGGTCATACTACGGGTACACGATTGGTGGGAAATCTCGTTACGAGATGCCTGGTTGGCTGGATGGTGGCAGTGAGTGCAGGGGTGAAGGAGCAGAATCTCGTCACGACTTACCTGCTTTGCCCGACGGTAATCCTGCTGAACATGGTATGAGCACCACTAACACAACAATAAGAGATGTATTTTCTTCCATTCAGCCCTTCGATGCGTTTCATAGCCACAGGAATGGATAATGACAGGGTCGCGACTATTCTTGTCATGTTTCAACCAGGCATCAATGTTCCAGGTGCAGCGAGTAAACACCAAACGAGTTATAGAGGTAATCTCGCTCCCCCCCAAAAAATCCAAAAAATCGACGTTCTTAACCCTACGCACGAAAACAGAATGTTTATGTTACAACTAACTCGAAACTGGGTCATGTTCCTGTCTCTATCTATTCTCAACCAAGAATCATATCCATACATAGATAGCATGACACGTGGAATGACTATGGCTCACTGCTCACAGCCAGTTGTTGTCTCCATGATGGGACAGGCTCAAACCACTTTGCTCCGCGGTCAAGCCATTAATGACAGCCAGCTGCTTCTGCACTGACTCCTCGGTAGTAAGAAGACCGGTAAGGTTTGGGTTTACCTTTTGGAAAACCTTCAACGCCATATCGAGAACCTCCTGCGTTGGGGCCATATCTCGGGCTAGAGTGAAGCTCCAAGTTAGCACTCCTGTCCAAAATCAAATCATTATGTGAAAGAACAGACTTACTTCCGTCAGTATCTACCCATCCAGGGCTAAGGGAGAGCGTCTTGATTCCTTCGTGGCCCAACTCTGCGGCATACTTCGACATGACAAGGTTCATGCCCGCCTTTGTGATACTGTATCCAACCGTGACTGTCACGCCCACTTGACGAGTGAAGGTGGCATCTCCTGAAGGAGAGGTAATATAGATGATTTTCTTTTGTTCACCCTTTCTGATCAAGGGCAGGAAATTGTTAATGGAGTAGATGGCTCCCAAAAGATTGACGCTCATCTACCAACTAGTCGTTAGTACAGTAAAACAAGAACTTGACATCAGAAGGTAATTAGGTCTCCATAATGAGATGACAATGGGTTGGGAAAAGAAAAAAAAGACATACGCAAGCATCAATTTCATTCTTCAGCTCTTTCTCCTTTCCAAGGCTAGGAAGAGGTATCTGTCAGTGGACTCAGCAAGCCCATGAGTACGCAAAGAATAACTCACAAGGCAGTAGTTGGGTAAAACCTTAGGTCAAGGCCAGGGTGGCAAGCGTTGCTAATGAGGACATCTAACTTGCCTCCTGTGATCTTGCTGACCTCATTGGCGGCCTGGGCGATACTCTCGGGATCGGCCACGTCGGCCTTGACGTAGTGAACGTTTTCGCGGCTGGAAACGAGCTCCGCAAGATCTCCAGTAGGTTCACCACGGATCAGGGCGAAAACATCATTGGTGGAGTCGTCCGACTAGTAGGCCATAGTTTAGTTCGCATGCACAAATAAGTGGGTAAACGGTTGAGAGGATCCAACACATGCTCGGACTACACACCAATTGCTTTACGTATTCAAGCTGATCGTGAGACTAAATTAGCAGAATACTCTTAAATCGTCTTTGGAAATGAATCAGCATACTCCGATGCCTCGGGAGGCGCCCGTAATAGCCCACGATGGCATGATATTATAGCTTTAATGAAACAGGGAGGATACAAGGAACACAAGATGACGAAATAAAATCGCAATTTGCATTGAATCAATGTTTGCGACTTCTACTAGTCCAGCAGCATAGGCCAGAGTTTATGTTATATACTCAGTGAATTCATTGAGGCGCGTTGAAACTTGCGTTCACTAATGTCCCAAAACGGCAATCCGTCTCGACATGGGCTTCTAGGTAAGACGTGGGTGGCTCCTCCACGCCCAGACGCATCCGGCATATTTAACAAAAGAGTTGCATTTCAAACCTGCGAGTGGTCACTAATTTTCGCCAATCCAAAATCTCTTCCTCCGTTCCTTACCTCATCATGGCGGAGGTCAACTACACCTCACCTCAGGAGATCTTCCCGGTGCTGGATACAACCTCCACCTCCGTCCAGACAACCGCCAAAGTGCTGGTGTACTGCGCGGCGCAGGTCCTGTTGCCCGCAGTGCTCATTGCGACCACAGCAAAGCATTCATTTATCCGATTTTTTGGAATCCCGGGCATGACCCTGTTTGCCTACCAGATCTACCTTCTAGCACCGGCCCTTTCCAGCAGTGTCTTTCATACCAGCTTTCTAGCATGCGAGGGCATTCTCCTCGTCGCCCACTGCATAAATCTGCTTCTAATCAACGGCGGAGTTGACTGGGATGACTTGGTAAGCAACCGGGCAGGTTCGCCGGGCGCAGGGATCGTGTCCAAGGTTGTTAGTGCCGCTCGCCTCGTGGTCAGCCTTCGTGGCGTGCACACTGGGTGGGAAACGAAAGGTCTCCCCGCGCACCCTGCTTCTCTAAGCCTCGACGGGAAGCCAGTTGGGAGAGGAAGCTTCCTGGTTAGACAATCAGCTATCCTGCTGTGGCAATACCTCCTCCTCGATGTCATGCTCGAGGTTACGCGCCATGAGCCCCCCGAGAATACCGAGAAGCTGTACTGGGACGGCATCGAGTACGAATACTTCACTCTTACAGGTGAACAATGGTTTACGCGTGTTCTCACACCCTTTATTTCTTGGTTTGTTGTCAGCCGTCTGCTGTTAGATTCCACCTGGCGCGCTCTTTCTCTTATTTTTGTTGGTCTCGACATCGACGGACCTGAGGGCTGGCGGCCCCTTTTTGGGAGTATGTGGGATGCATACACACTTCGAAACTTCTGGGGGTAAGTAATGTTTGAACTTCCTTAAAAGATGTATTAGTACTGTAAACTGACAAGTGCCCCCAGAAAATTCTGGCACCAAATTCTCCGCTGGCCCTTTTCCTCTAATACCAACTTCTTCAATCGTAGGATCTTGGGCTTGCCTCATCCTTCACTCCTGGACCGCTACGCCAACAACCTGGGTGTCTTCTTTCTTTCGGGAGTTCTGCATGCGGTCTCTTCCAACATCATGGGCCTCACAGCGTCGGAGTCTGGGGCCATTCCCTTCTTTTCCTCCTTTGCTTTAGGCTTCATGGTTGAGGACGGAGTGCAGAAAGCCTACCGCCAGCTCACTGGCAAGCCGGACAAGGCGAAGGCAGCCATCTGGGAGAAGGTAGTTGGTTTCATCTGGGTCCAATTTTGGATGTCTCTGACTTCTCCGTGGTACATGTATCCCTCACGCCGGCAGCTTGTCGGTGAAGCGGCATGGACTCTTCCCTACAACGCTACCGAGAAGTTGGGCATGCCTGCCATGTGGGGCCTGACGTTTGTTTACGGTTTGTTCGTGAAGTATAGTTTTGGAACGTCCCTGTGAGAAGAATTTTTCTCGTACATTAATGTCGGGCAGCATAATACTGTTGCGGTCAAACGGGGCTTAAAGAATGAGGCATTGTATCGTCGTAAACCTAGAATCCACTTTAGAGAAAGACTTTAGAGGAGGAATTTGCTCATAGATGGCACTTTGACGATAGAATCAAGCATAAAGCTGTCTTTCATTTGACCGGCGAGAGCATTGAGGATATGTTGTATGGACCTATCGAAAAGTCGCAATATATGGCTTTAGCGACAATACAACTTGCGTGGCGTTTATGTCATTTCCTGACATCAAAGTCCGAACAGAAAGCAGGCCTCATCTATTGCATGTACAATGCGCCTGGAGCCGAGATGCCAAAAGCGCCCATTGCTAAGAAAGTACAAAGATGGAGGGTTTGTCGTGAGATCCACTTGGGACAAAGCCTTTTCACTCACAGTCACGCTCAAACGACCCAATCCCGGCATCCGGTCGCCCCAAAGCGCCCGAATTGATCAAGCTTGGATTTAAAAAAATGTCCATGGGCTTACTTCTGCAAGGAGGGCACGGACCGGGTTTTCAAGGCTGGCCATTGTGGTCTCATCACATTTTTTGGGCGGCCCGTGATGCCGAACCCGGTCAGCTCGGTGAGCGACAGGGTCCCTGGACACTTGTCACTAAGTACTTTATGTATTGTTAACAGAAGTAAGTTATGGTACTTGGACCAAAGGAGGTTGGTTTCGAATAGACTAAGGAAAACCATATCAATCTTATGCCAAGAAAGGATTGGAAAGCATTTTCACATTTGAAGCCCTCAGTTTATGAAGTCTGGAACGAATCTAAACAAGTTGTTGCTTTGTCGGAGAGTTTGCTATTGTGAGTCTCGCGGTCGTGACAGGCCAAGACTTTGCCTTGCTTAGTGAGATGCTCGTGGCTTCTGCGATCAGGGATTTCTCGCACACAGGTGGATGACACAGGTATGCTCTGCGGAGACTAGGCATTCTGAACCGCTAGTTTCAATAATCTCCATCAACAGCAACTCGAAGAATTCACAAGAATATCGTAAGAAGTTCTCAGATCCGATTCATTGGTCGAATTACGGATACTGCCAAGATCTGAGCATGAGCCAAGGAATTGTAGATGTGCACCTCGTCTTCCAGATGGCTATATTCTATCAAAAGTACCGGCTCTGCTCATGTGCGCTCCATGAAAACTAAGAACCCCGGTAAGCTGACCGTGTGTCCCTGAGCAGAAAGCCTTTCATCTTAACCAAGCCTGATGATGATTGGTTCTTGATGAAGAACAAGCTTATTGTCCCAGCCCGGATGTCCGGAAACCTGTAAGGTCTGTCCAGACTTTGTTGGGAAAGAAACAGGCTCTCAGAAAGTCGTAAATACTGGAGGACTATAAAGGTGGACGGCTTCCGCAGTCTTTTTGACATGATAGCTTCTTCATCTGCCAGTCTGACAAGACAACACAATGGTTTCCTTCACCGCCAAAACTGCCGCCTTGGTGCTGGGTAAGCGACCTATATCATGCCCAATGCCTCTCACTAACTCGTATGCAGCTTTCTGTCAGACCAGTTGCGCCCTCACGGCTACCATTCTTGCTGACACAAATCGAGATGGTGTTGTTGATGTGACCGGAATTTCCGACATTGATGGAAAAAACACATGGACGGCTGAGCGTGGTGCTCTATTCTTGCCCAACGTTGTGGATACGGACCGTCGCTGCTCTCTCCTTGGGTTGAGGACAGTGAATATGCACACTTGCCATGATGCCACGGATAATGTCCTCAGGCAAGCCAAGTATCTCGCTCCTATCCGCACCCTCCCAGCATTCGATGTGGGGAACAATGCTTTTGGCGTTGTGAATGTTACAAGCTCCATAGCTGCGGAACGCGTGCGAATTTTCTTCCAGGAGGGTGACACATGGAGCTATGTTGAAGATGGTCACCATTTTACGGCAGAGCAGCTGAAGGCTGGCTTGACCCTTGGCATCGACGGCCGTGATACCCGTAGGCCAGATGTTTGGGACGGTAAAGCGGTAGTTCACTTCACCATCACCGATGGTACCGCGACCTCTACCGATTCCGTTGAGCTACGCGTGGCCCCTTTCCTGACGCACCATCATGCGCAGTTGGCTCAGCAGGCTTTTGGATCAAGACCTGGGCCGAACTCACTGCAAGTGTTCAACGACGAGTTCGCAGCACACAACACCATTGCAGGCATCAGCCGGCCTCCCATCTTCCTTCCTGGACGAGAGATATGGCCACAGGATAGCTTCGAAACAGGCTACGCAAGTATCCCTGGGCCGGACGGTCCTGTTGTGATCCGTATCTTACTAATGGCATACGGCCGACGGAATGACCATGTGCACCTCTTCAATGAAAATAGAAACTCGGAGGTTGGGGCCATTAACTTCCCTCAGAACTGGAATCCTGACGACATAGACTTTGGCAGCGGAACTTGGGACTCGACTGGCAACCTGGAGACGATCCCACCGTATACCCACGACGGCAAATCATACCCTGCTGGTCGCATTATAATGGGCGAGGGCACAAGCCGTCCATCTATCGTGCCATTCTTGCAGTCCCAGGAGGTCCAGGATCCTCTCATCCTTGACACCTCGTGGCTTCGAGTCGGCCATGTGGATGAGTTTATCCAGTTTCTCCCAGCGAACAATGAACGTGGCTGGGTAGTCATGGCGGATGACCCACTCGCTGGTCTCGATCTTCTGAAGAGTGCCGCCGCAGCCGGCCATGGCGGCGTTCGAGCCCTCAGCCGGAACGAATACCCCTGGGACCCGCTGGAGTTTGGTGTGAACCCGCCCTGCACTCCCAAGTCTACTATCAACTTTGAGCTTAGCCGAGCCAACTTGGACGCGACGAACCAGTGGGCTGCGGAGCGCATCGAGTTTAACCTAGATATAATCAAGCGAGAAACGGGAGTAACTGATGATGAAATCTTCCGAGTGCCCGGCATCTTCAACACCGGAAGCAGATGGTCATGCCGCAACAGCCCTACCGGCGCGGCTGCCTCTGCCAGACTTACGGGAGCAGAGGAGGATATTGCCGAGTTTGACATTGTCAAAGCAGCTGGAGGGCCCTCTGACGGCCTCCGCCGCCGCCAAGCTGGGGCTTCAGTACACTCGCACTACCCTGCGGCGATCAACGGCGTTGTTTTGAATGATACCTACTATTTGTCTCCCAACCCTTGGGGCCCCATCATTGATGGCGTTGACATCTTTGCCGAGGCAATCTCCGCAGCTTACGCCAAGGTCAACTTTACGGTAGGATTCATCGACACCTGGTTCACACATCACGCGAACGGTGGTGAAGTCCATTGCGGTACCAACGTGTGGCGAGAGCCTAATTCCATTTGGTGGTGAAGGGTTGTTTGATCGATTCGGCCAAAGCTTGCGGCTCCTTTAGTCCTAATTATTTGTTTGCAATTACCTAGGATCTTGTTCCTCTTCATTGGATCTCTTGTATCTGCGAATTAGCACACTCCGTAGGACACTTCACCGACCAAGGCCGCCTGCAAGACCGCAGTCTTTGATTGGCCACACTAAACGATGATTGGCTTCTATTGGCTCAAATGTGCAAGCCTTGAGTGAATATTGTACTTACGAATGATTAGGCTTAGTGCTGACCGGAGCATATCAGTCTCCTTACTATTAGGCTTGGGGAATGAGGGGATGAATCTGTAATTGAACATGCAACCTCCCACGTCCCTACCAGGGGTTTACATTACGCTTGTGGCAGAGCCCTGGATCATTGTTTTCAAAAATGGCGTTATTGTTCGAGGCAATATCATATGAATGCCATGGGGATTTCCATGTGCGATGTATCCTTTGTAATTGTCCTTGCTTCACAAAGTTCCTTCCACGCGGGTCTGCGACGATGGCATGGCACAGGATAAATCTGAATGACAACTTCTGACTCAGGAATTCACTTCTGCCTCTTGGGAGGATTCTTATAGGCTGACCGAGCGGATGTCAGCCCTATGGTTTTAAGAGCTATCGCCGGTATGCAGCCAGGGTCCCTCTGGGTGAGCCCCCCTTGCGAGGCTCGGAGGCTTCCCTTTTCGCGAACCAAAGGCAGGCTTGCATGATGGGATTTTCAAAAAGCCCTAATTTATTTGCCTGATATTTGGCTCAGTGATAGCATAAGCAAATCAAATTTCAGGAATGCCGTACGTAGTCCAGTCTTAAACCGCATTATGGGCAGGCACATGGATTACGAAGCCATGGCTAAGCGGCGTTCGGCAGAAGTCCGATCTCCGTCGACGACCGACATTGCCGGTGTGCTTATCAAGCATGAAATTAAATGAGGGAGCCGCAACTAGGCTGTGTTACGTTCATATATAAGACACTGAGATCTTCAATTGTCAGCAATGGTTGTCTTCTTTTGTCGTTTCTATTGGCCTACGCATTTCTCACACCAATAATGAAGCCGCAGACCATCACGTCCATTTGTGCCACGCTTCTCAGCGTCGTGGCGGCCACGCCAATCGACTCAAGTGAAGGCATCTCGGCAACGGCTACAGTCATAGCTTCCGCGGGTACCGTAATTGGGTCTGTGGTCGACGACGTTGAGTACTTCCGTGGCATCCCTTATGGCCAACCACCGGTCGGTCCTCTCCGATTGAGGCCGCCAAAGGCCGTCAAGACTTTTGGCAGGATTCAAGCCACGGGCGTGGGCCCTGCTTGTCCTCAATTCACAAATGCAGACCCTTCTCCAGTTTTTAACACAGTGCTGGGCATACCCGGCGTGGTGGAAGCTTTGTTTATGGGTTCAGCGCTGGGAAACGAGACGGAAGATTGCTTGACTGTCTCCGTCATGCGACCACATAACACTAAGCCTAATGACAAGCTACCCGTACTCTTTTGGATGCACGGCGGCGGTTTTCAGCTGGGAAGTGCCCAGCCTTACAATGCATCTGTGTTGATCCCTAGGGCTGTGTCGCAGGGCAAGCCATTCATTCTCGTTGGGATCAACTACCGCCTTGGAGGCTTCGGCTTTTTGGGAGGAAAGGAGATTCTTGCGGACGGTGCGGCTAACCTGGGTCTACTTGACCAGAGATTAGCCCTGGAATGGGTAGCAGATAATATTGCGGCCTTCGGCGGTGACCCCAACGCAGTTACGATATGGGGTGAAAGCGCAGGCTCCATGAGCGTCTTCAGCCAGATGGCGCTCTACGACGGCAATAACAAGTACAAGGGCCGACCATTGTTCAGGGGAGCCATCATGAACAGCGGCAGTCTGACCCCAGCAGAGCCAGTTAATGGCGCCAGGGCGCAGGAGATCTTCGACACCGTGGTTCGTGAAGCGGGCTGCGGTACGGTTCCAGATGCGAAGAAAGTAGACTGTCTCCGCTCTCTGGATTACAAAACCTTTACCGATGCCACGACCAAGGTTCCTAGCTTTCTAGGATATCACAGTGTCGCGCTCAGCTATGCACCTCGACCCGACGGCCGCATCATCACAGCCAGCGCAGAGGTGTTGGCCAAGAAGAAGAAGTACGCAGCCGTACCCATGATCATCGGAAACCAGGAGAACGAGGTGAGCAAGCGGCCCATGGGTGGTCCGTGTATGTTTTGATAAGCTGACGCTCTCAGGGCACAATCTTTGGCCTCTTCCCTTACAACGTCACCACCAAAGCTGAAACAATCTCTTATATGAATGACATTTACTTTCGCAGTGCTAGCAGAAAACAAGTTGCAGGCCTTGTTGACACATATCCCTACCGCAGTGGCGACGCCACAGACGATCCCTCAGCTAATAACACATACCCAGAGTTCAGCCGGTTGTCCGCACTTGTTGGGGATTACACATTCAGTCTTATTAGTCGAGTCTTTCTAGATTTGGCGCCCAAGACCGTACCTGCGTGGTCCTATCTTGCCACCTATGGACGGGGAACGCCTATCCTCGGGACATATCACGTATCCGACCTCCCAAGGATCTTCTACCAGACGGATGAAGTCAGTAGGGGTATCCAGGATCGATACATTGCGTTCGTGGATTCGCTGGATCCTAATGATGGTGCTTCCACACGCTGGCCAACTTGGCACGAAAGCAGGCAGTTACTGGAGTTTGGAGCGGGCTCGACGGGACTGCTGAGTGGCGATTTCCGAAGCCGCAGCTACAAGTACCTTCGCGACAACTTGAAAGATTTCCGCCTCTGAGCATGACATGAGAGCTATTTCTGGATCTATGATTGGAGATACAAAGGGTGGTTTCTTCTCGGTGATTTGACTTACCGACATATGAGAAATCCATGTACTTATTGGAATATAATTTTTATTCTGGAAATGAATCATAAATTTCAAATGATGTCTTCTGGACAAAATAAACCTTATTATAGCCGCTGTTCAATTGAGAATGGTTTAGTTGCAAAAACAAGTTATTATCTATAGTTCCTGATTATCTGGAGAACAGTTCAATGTGGTTCTCGGTTTCTAGAAGGACACAATCCATGACCTAAACTATAGATACTGTCGAGCTTTGGCGCATGACTCTAAATTTGGTACACGCCTGGGAGAGCTAATGGCGTTCCAGATCGCCATAAGCTTCACAAGCTTAGCTTCTTCGTTGGCTTTGGCAATTGCTAATAGACCATATGGCCTACCGCTGCTTGCGATATACCCTAAAGGCATCGCAGCCATCGGATAACCTATGAATCACTATGTTAGTCAAACTTGCAGGGGTCGAGGAGACGGCATTCTTACGAGCAGCGACGGAGACACCTGCAAAGAAACTATCTGAGCAACAAACCACAACATCTACACCATGTTCTTGAACAACTTTGTCAATGCCATCTGTTGCTGCCCATTGCTTGCAAGCATCCAAACGCTCCATCAGCCTCTCCTTCGGATTCGCCTTGTTAATCAGATTGATGAGCCTGTCTTGATTTGGACAGTAGTCTAAGTAAGGTTGGCATATATAGTCAGTAACCGCATTCGCAGAAGATAGAATTGACAAACCCTTATCGAACTCCAACTGCGGATGATCCATGTGGAATTCGACAACAGCATCCAGCGTCCTGGCTTTGGAGTATTCAAGATGTTCCAAGTACCGTTCAATACCGGCCTTTCCTTCTTGGGCTGAAATGCATTTGATCAGCAGGTGGAACTTATGCAGCGCTCGCTCAAACTTGCCGATAATGTCAGACATCAGGTCATTGGCGTTGAAATCACCAACAAGGTATTTTTCTGGATGTGTGATGTAAACATCAGACACCTTTGTCCCGTAATCTTTTAGCAGCTCTTTCGCCGCCAAGTACTCTCTGGCCTATCATTTAATCAGCGAAGTGGTCCTTTGAAGCACAAGTTTCCAAGTACCGTTTGTTTGTAGTATTCAGGGTCTTGGTTTTGAACACCTTCCGGGAGACGCCATTGCTCAATATCAACAAACCCGACTGACAAGTCATCTGGTTTAGAGGACAAGGCGGCCGAAGCCAAGGTTGGCACTTCATCCATGTTTGCAAGCGCATCACATGCCAATGCGACGTCCAAGGCGCTCTTGCCAATTGCGCCGATTGTCTCAAAGTGAGAGGTAAGGGCCAAAATGCCCTGGAGCGAGTTGGACCCGGGCGTGAGTTTCAGCGCATACAACGAAGCGTTCGAAGACGGTGACACCAAGGAGCCTGATGTTTCTGAGCCGAGAGAGATGGGGGCGAATCCGCAGGCAACTCCAACAGCAGATCCAGTAGATGAACCCGCAGGGGTCTGGTGATCGATCATTAGTGTTTGAAGATCCTATCAGGATGATGAACTGACGCTTTCTCCCTTACGCTTGTCCCCGAGCCTATACCCAGTAGGGACATACGCCGGCTGGCACATGCCGCCAACAGCAGACCAACCAGCTAGACCTCTTGACCATGTTAACACTTCAACAAGATAGTTCCGAAGAGGGGGCTATCATGTGAATGGAATGAACTAACTTATACCCGAGGAACTCCTGTATTTCGATTATTTCACGGAACTTCAATATCTGATCGGAGCTGGCTGAGTCTTGTACTTATAGTCATGTTGGCCTTCCCTATGATGATGAGTCCAGCTTCGATCAACTAAGAGGTCAGCTGGTATATGATCCTCGCAGAAGTTGGACTCTCGAACATACTTTCTGGACAACCTGACAATTGCCCGGTGGGTCTGCGTCCAAGAGCGCGAATGATCCAGCTGTTGTTGGCATTCCCAGGTTCGGATCAGTCGCAAAAACATCCTAAACGGCATCTCACATTAACAATGGCTCGAGGACTAAACGAAGAAGACGCGGATTGCGGTGTAGATAGCTTACCTTCAGAAGGATTGGCACGCCATGAAGCGGACCTCTCAGTTTTCCTTCCATTCGTTCTTTGTCAAGCTTAACAGCCCAAGCAACCAACTGAGGCCTTGGGGGCATAAATGTAACTGCTCTACACTTGGCACCTTGGGTATTATGCTGTGTAAATTGACATAGGTACGACTCTATGATCTGTACACTGGTGATGGAGCCCTCATCGAGCCACTGACGGAGTTGACTAGCAGTAGCGCTTAAGGTGTCGAACAACGGGGTCGAAATTCCAGATGGCATGGTAAGAGATTGTGCAGCAGACATCTTTGGCTATGGTGAGAACAAAGCACGAAAGGATCCGGCGTGGGTCAAGATGCAGTGGTGAGCAATTGAAAGGCTTTGGTCAAAGCTGCAAGCCACTAGGGGTATCAATCGATGTCCTATTCCGTCCGAGCATATCCGTCAGGCCTACTGCGTAATGGCACAGATGCAATAGACGAAGCGCCACGATATCTTACAATGCAGCATAACCACCAGTGGCGTGAAACGTGCACTGCTTTCGCAACAGGCTGCGCGTAGCAAGGCTTTCTCACTCATCCCTCTGTAGCCGTCAATCCATTATTCTTTACGCATCTGCAGAGTATGTTGCCAATTCTCCAACTGAATCATGGTACAAAGCCGATTGCATGAAGTTCTGCCAACAATGGAAGACAGCGGTAATTGAAGATGCACTGTCCTGGTTCTCGTCAATCCTCCTACTACCCAACATAGAACTATTCCATACTGTTTCATCTTATACATTTTGGACAATCTAGTTGATGTTTCGCGACTGACGAGATAACTTTCTCGCAATGTTTGGATCCATTTGCCTTTTCCATCAATTGACAGACTAATGAGAGGGAAGTGCAGCATAATCCTCTTGCCACGGTCACTCATGGCATTCAGTTCACCAACGATTCATAGTAGCACTTCGCATTCAGATGATGCCCTGAAAATTGCTGGACATCGAGGCCCTTGAGTTTACACATGTCGGGCTACTTGATATGTATTCATGCCTTGCAGCCAGCTCTCTGCGATATATGGCAAGCATCAGACGAGAATCACTAAGCTCCAGTTTGAACCAAAGAGTCTGGAAACAGGCACACAGTCTGCCTCATCTGGACAGAAAAAGATCGTAAATTGTCTCTTTTGACATGTTTGCAATTAAACTAACGCCTTCCATGCATTATGCGCATTGCGCTTTGTGGCTCTCGACGAAGAGCCACAGCGTGTTCTCAAAGACGGGACACGGAAAAATTTGCAACACCTTCCAATCAGATCGCTGCTTTCGAAGCATTGATGCAGAAAAACTCGCCCCTCGAATGCAAGAGTCTTGTTCAAAAAAAATGTTGGCTGCCTCATCAGCCTACCGAATACAGGTTCCCACCACTTACATTCCACAAAGCCCCCAAGCACTGGATGCGGCTTGTGCTGGGTCAAGTACAGCAGTACCCATGCTAGACCCAGCCTCTTGGCCGCTATTTGCGAACATGAGCGACATGAGGAACACGCTCACTGTCGCTATAATGGGTCCAAAAATGGTAAACCCATCGAGAATGGAGCTCTGCGCCGAGACTCCAAGACAGAAATGGATGGTGGCCAGCAAGGTGCAAAACAAGAAACTGCGCGTATCAGCAAGGCGCAATTTTCAAAGTACTCTGTGTTTGCTCACAATTTTCTTCTATGACGTGCTTCGTGTGGAATCTGATGAAGCTGCATCCAGAGGTACAGAGAAATGCATGCCAACCAAAGGATATAGAATCTAATGCAACAGTAAGCATTTTGGCAATCAATGAAGCCAATTTGGTATATACTGACACTATCCAAGATGCCGCAGGCACCGATGGCACAGTTCTGAGTGGAATCAGTGTAATTGCTGACGTTGCAGCAGAGACGCCGCTTCCTACGCGCAGTGCTGGAGAAGCAACGAGAACGAGCGCGCTCACCAGTGGCATACAGTATGTCAACATTGCGCCAGCGAAAAGTGGTTTTCTAATTGGTCTGCCTGATCCGTAGCGCGAGGGAGAGCTAATTAATGAAGTCGTCGCGTGCTGTTCTTCGACTGCTGGTGTCGTGAAACAGGCCAAAACTCCAGCAGTCGCCATGTATAGGAACAGAAATGCAAGTGAAAGTTGATGCGCCTCCGCATTGACAAAAAGGGGGATGAGCGTTGCAATAGCGGCGATTGAGTTGACTGCGGACTGGAGTCGAAGAAATCTTCTCACACATTTTTGGACGGCTCGTCCCCACTCGAGGGCTGTGATGATGCTGCCAAAGTTGTCGTCGTGGAGAACAACGGAAGATGCTTCTTTTGCAACTTCGAGCCCGGCAGGGCCCATGGGGAAAGTGCTCATGGTCTTCCCAGAGTTAGGCTCACCAATCGCATCGGGCATGTCGATTGTGTTGCCAAGTTGCTTGAGCTTTTGCACAAGCGCTGCCTTGTCTTCTTGGCTTGCTCTTCCAAGAACCTGAAGTCGAGGGATCATTGATTCCAGTGCGGTATCGTTGAGCATTCGGAACTCGAACTCGTTGCCTGTGTAGGCCGAATCAGCTTCGTCAATGATGCCGCACTCGATGGCAATCGCTCTCGCAGTCATCTGGTTATCGTGACGGAGCTCTCCCAATTGCTCTGGGGGACCAGAAGGGAAAACGTCCTTTGGACTTGTCGCCATTTCACCCAACTCCATGGTTGGTTTATCGAACATCGTATCTCACGCGTCTGTATTTCGGTCGTAGTCGTCGCCTCTTCACGTCTGGTCACGTTTGGATCTGTTAGTGATCATTCTGATCATTCGCTTCCAGTCAAGCAACTTACCTCTCAGTTTTGCCTATCGCAAGCGATACCTCTCACTTACTCGCCTCTAACAAGAGAGAAAAGAGACGGAGGAGGTCAAGGTCACTGTTTCGGCGCGGCGCGGCGGGGAGAGTGGCCGTCATGGAGCTGCCGCCGCCTCTAGGACGCTGGTTCGAAAGTGCAAAAAACACAGCCCCAATCCAAAGTCCTTGATGCCCGGTGGGAGGCCGCTCAGCCGTGTCGCTTCTAATCCCCAGTCCATTGACCCGGTTCATGTTTTGGTTCATGTTTGCCATTTTTTCCTCCCGCGCAAAACTCAGAACACGGTCGTCACAACAGGTGTCGCGAATTGCAACGCCGCACCTTCAACGATGCCGCCAGACGATGCTGTCAATCGGATGTCTTCAACAACGGAGCTTCCAGTGACCTCCCGAAGCGCCAGTTTTGGCCCAGACCGCCCTCGGTCATGGGCGACGAGTGCGCAACGAAAGATGGCAAGACTTTATATCTACACAAACCTGTCACTCAAAGAAATCCTCAACTCTCTACACATAAGTCTCGAGCCAGAAAGAGACGAGAAGACGACTTTGCAGAAAGAACGGCTCCAAGGTCTTGGTAAAGATCTGCGCTGGGTGAAATCCCGACAGGAGGGAAATATACGGAGCTCAGCGGCGAGAGATGACTTGATTCAGAGTACTATCGATGTTGAGGCCACGGCGACACTCGGCTCGACGAAGAACCCATGTCAACTTGGCGGCTTTTCCCACTTCCGGCGAACTCGACGGCCTCACGAAATCATTGAAGGTTGCTTGGAATATGTAGCAGCGGGGGGATGTGCATACGTGCTGAACGACTACGAAGCGCATAGGAAGCGCGAAGAAATCTTGTGGCATTCAGGTCGCTCCGAGATCCAGGCAAGTGACATTCCGGAAAAGGGCAATTGAGTTGCGAAGAGAAGAGAATGCTGCTGACATATTTCAAAGCCACCGCTACGTTTCTCGCCCGATGCGACCGACACGACAACCATTGTACAGCCTTCTTCTGTGACGAGAGCAGTCGCCGCAATTGTCATATATTGTGCCTGCCTGGGTAGGCGATACTACTGTCAGAGGAATCATCCGCATCAAGACGCAGCTCTGTGCTTCTGGGTGTTGCTTGGGATTATCATGGGTTTACTGCTGCGATTGGATCCGGAACAGGTCTTACTGGGTGTCCTTCCGGGCTTTGCACTAGCAGCCCCGTTGTCAGTGACCTTGTTTCTCTGAGGATTGTTGTATTTGGGAATGCTGGGCTTTGAAAGGCTGCTGGGCGAGGAACATAGCAGATCGGCGTTAAGGATTTCGCGGTTAATCTTCTATACTACCAACCCAATACAATTGCACTGAACGTGTTGTAATCAACGTTACAGTCATAGTTTATTGCAAATATGTTGTAAATCTAATGTCCTAGCGCTATGATCTATGATCGGAATGGCTGGGCGCTCAGTCTTCAGAGCTTCAGTGCATCCATGCATTAGTCTAGTCTAATGTTTGTTTTTCCACTTTCTTTTGCTCCCACCACACCGCTGACCTCTCACGCGCGCTCTGTGAGCACGAAGTGCACCTAATCCTGGGTGGCTGCCACTGAAAGGCAGGGGTAAGACGGGGCTTTTTGCAAGGCACACGGTTCTGATGAGCAGAACCAATCAGCTCATCGCCATATGTTATCCACTTTTAGGCAACCTCTGGCTCTAAAGCCGCACAGCCACCCATCGTATTGCTCATGATATGCCAAGCATCAGCGATAGGCTGGAGGTGAGATGAAAACAATCATTTCCCAGCTTATCCAGGCCTTTGTCACGTCCCCAGAGTAGGAGAAGACAGTCGAGGACGGATATTTGCCTCGCGTCACTGAATTACGGAACATAGCAAGCGTTTACTTTCATGTGTGCAAAAAAGTGCATATCTTCTTGACAGGGTACGTCAGTTAGTTGGAGAAGACAGTGCCAAACCAAACCATCAGTCAACCATAGCTGTTTTCATTGTTCCTAATGATCTAATAAGCTGATGGAATACCCTTAGCCAGGCCTATTAGTGAGCCAAAAGAGCTAACACCGTACTTCATTGTATGTTCGAGCCCGAGCTGCGAAGCAAAATCTCAAAGATCACCACGACGGAAAGGGCTTCTAATGACACCTTGTCAATCCCGATAATTGCCAAACAGTCTCCCATATGACCTACAAGACAATCTTTTCCGCCTTTGCACACGGTTGGAGGAATCTATCTCGCCTCTTTCATTTACGGCCAGGCACACTCCTCATAGCTAAGATTTACATTCACTTCTTCTCGCTGGTCACTTGGGCCCTGCTTCGAAAATGGTCTAAGGCAGGGACCGCTCCCTTGCCCGGCCTTGTCAGCTGGATCATATACCTGTACCCCGTCACTCATGCGGTGGTACTGGCATTTCTTTGGCTTCTAGACAATGATCCTGAGTACGAGTCCCATGTCAAAAACCTCGAGGTATTCGAGAGCCAGGTTGCATCGCTCGTCAAGTACTATGCAGAAATGCCTCAGCTGCCCCCATTAAAGAACATTACTGAACCTAAATACGAATATCTGCCACTGTCTAAGAAACACCACATCCGACTGCTTCTCCTGGCTCCCAGTTCTGAACCAACAGCACCATTGCGTGGGTACCTTATGCCAACCCGTCTAGACAACAACAACCCTTACACGGCCCTGTCATACTGTTGGAATGACTCTACATCCTCTCCACTTGGAAATGAGGACCAATGTATTTTTCTTGAAGACCTTGAAGCCTTACCCAAGAGGTTTAAACATGGGACGCCGCTACCTCGCAAGTCTTTGCCACTCACTCCCAATCTCATAAAAGCCCTTCGTACGATCCGTCAAAGACATGCATACAGGACGGCATGGGTAGACCAAATTTGCATCAATCAAGCAGATGCCGACGAGCGTTCTGCCCAAGTGGCGATCATGAAGCGCATCTACACCAATGCAAAATCTGTGATGATTTGGCTCGGAGATGACACACCTGATGGGCATGTGGCCAAGGCCTTCGAACTTGCGCGACACTTGGGAGGGCCCGGATCTCGCTTTTATCAGGAGGCCGGGTTCTCTCTCGGGCTTGGTGACTATACCGTGGACGTTGCCTCCTGTCGGAAGTATGGAATACCCCTGCTACCGGAGGCATCAAACGAATACGCTACGTTGGTCTCGCTTGTCTGCCGACCATGGTTCTCGAGATCTTGGATCGTACAAGAAGTGGCTCTAAATAAGAACATCATAGTATCCTGCGGCGCTTCCGAGATTCCCTTTCAACCCCTCTGGGTTGCCATATCTTACTGCTATCGAGAACTAGGCTACAATGCAGGCGCGGTGCCACAAGCCACAATGGCGGCTTATGGATCGTTAAGCTTGGTGTTCCCGGGAGCCGCTAATCCATGGGCTCGTGGCCTATTTGAGGTGTTGGTAGACCACAGATGCTGCTTGTCGACTGAAGCGCGTGACAAGGTGTTTGCCTTTCTCAGCGTTGCAGAGGCTGGGCATGATCTGGGTGTTGTGGCAGACTACAACTATTGTGCTCGGTCAGTGTTCACAAAATTAGCAGCTGAGATCATCCGTCACCATCCAAACCTCGATATCTTGAGTCACGCCACACCGTGGCCCCCTCGTGGCAATCAGGGTAAAGATGGAATAGCGTTTGGCACTTGTAGGGATAAAACCCAACGCTGCCAGGACGAGTCTCATCCACGAATTTTGCCAAGCTGGGCCCCTGACTGGTCCACAGTGGTTGAATGTCGTGAGTTAAGACCCATGGGCCCCAAGAAAAGAGTCATAGTTTTCAAAGCTGCGAAAAATTCGACACACAATCCCAAGTTTCGCAACTACGATACTGAGCTTGGGATCCAAGGCTTCGTCCTTGACCAGGTTAACGAGGTAGGGGGTCTCTTCGGAAGGTCACTATCCGAGCAGTGGGCGGGCCTCAAGGAAGCTGAGTCAATGGTCGATGTGCACAGTGAGAAATTTTACAAGTCTACTGGGGAGAATGCTTTTGATGCTTTCCTTAACACAATAGCTGGTGGAAATGCGATCCTCGCGGCGACTTGCGGGAGACCGAGTTATGAAGTCACTGAGGAAGACGCAGCCCGTTATCCAACAAAACTTACAAGAGAGGCATTACGTGAACAGTATCGGACCATGGTCGAGGCGTCGCGCCTAGCGCTCTTCCGAGACAAGTTGGAATCCAAATTGGGTGCGGGCACTGTCCTCTGTCGTATAATTGACAAATTGGCAAGCCGCATTCTCTCCCTCCGAATAAGAACCAAGGATTATGATGTGACGCAAAGGTTTGCACAGGCAATTTTGGGCGGTAATACGAATCGAAGAATCGTTCGCTCCAAGAAGGGATATGTCGGATTCGCAGGACCCCAAACAAAGCCAGGGGACTGTATTGCACTTTTTGCAGGAGGGGCGGTCCCCGTCATAATCCGTCGAGGGGCAGAGCTGCTGGGTTCGGAAGCGCGATGGAAGATTGTAGGTGATGCCTATGTGCATGGCGTAATGTTTGGTGAAGCATTCGATGAGAGCAAGTGTGAAACCATGTGGATAGCATAATTCGTATCCCTGGCCGATCAAGAGAATCAATTGTTGACAAGTATGTGGAACCTGGGATAAAAAGGAGGATCCAAGCATCTTCACTCGAGAAAAGAATTCAATAAAAATAAATGCCGATGAAAAATCTAAAAATGCTTGTAAATTCATTCGTTGGTCTTTATCCTGAACTCCCTCCATAGGCCACCTCACTGCACAAACCCATTATGCAAACTTTCCACGATGGGAAGTTGTACGTTACACCAAGTCTAAACTATGCAGTTCGATTTTTGAGACCAGAGTTTGACCTCGCCTAAGTGCCTGGCCAACGCATGGGCTGATCGTTCACATACATCCAGCCGAGCTGCGTGAAGTTGCCATTCGCATCCATCAGCTGGGCGGCTGGACTGATGAAGGTGTCGGCAAGCGTGCGCTGGAAGTCAAACAGGCCGTACTCGACGATCCAGTCTTGCTGATCCATCCAGTTGCAGAGCTGAATGGTGAAGCCTAGAACGTCGTTGTAGTTGCGATGAATGCTTGCAATCTCCGTGACCATCTGTTTCAATGAATGAGCCAGCCTACTCAGATGCTAGGGGAGTCAAGTACGAACAACGCGGAGAGCAGGCCACTTTTGGTGCATTTCCTCGAGATATTTAATGGCATCATTGCCATTCGTGGAGTAATAATGGAGACAGAGGTAGTCAGGTGGATCGCTGGCAATGAGAGACATGAACTTCTCAATCCACTTTCGGCCATTATCGTCCTAATGCATTCAACTCAGTTCAAGATGTCCTTTTGCTCAAACAATCGCCAACGCTTACCGATGCAACAGCAGGTGAGCCCAGCTGTTTGCCTTTGTTTCTTCTCAATGGCAGCATCTGGCTGTACCAAATATCCCTCGCCTGCTCAGGACTGATGCCAGCGCGCTCAGGCTCATTGAAGAAGAGGACTATGGGGAACGGTGTGTTCTCAATGATTCCCCAGTCGTTGCCCTGGGTGTTCTCGAGAACCCGCACCATGGGTCGAAATGGCGCCCGGCCATTGAGCTCTGGCGGAACCCAAGCGTTCCAATTGACAACAGACGCAACTGGGCTGTTGCTACCAAATGGGACTTGGTTGATCTTCTCCTGGTTTTCGGGGCTGGTGGAGTTGGTCCAGTCCCATAGGATCTGACGCTTCTTGATGACCATTTTGAATTAGTCTTGTGGTTGTCGGTGTTGTTGATGGGCAATGACTCGGGCGGTGGAGAGGTACTTATACCTGAACTAGATGGGATGGCGCGTGATGGATCTATGAAAAGGCAGGGGTATTCAAGGAAGTCAGATCTGGTCAGTTTGACCCCAAATGGGTCTGGGAATTACTCTCAACAGCATTTCCAGATTGTGCATTGCCTCAGCTGCATCAAGACATCTACACAGCCGAGAAGGCTTTTCCCAATTAGACAATTCACATGACAGGGTCAGCTCTAGTCTCACCCTATAATGGAGACCACAAATTCATAGCGCTGACATCATACAGATGTTGGTAGAGAAGAAGCCTCAAAACGTCTTTCCACGCTGCCCTCACGTAATACGAAGACTGGCCAACAGAAAAGAACACGAAGGGCTTTACAAAAGTGCTCATATTTGCCGTGGTCGTATGACCGGACTGAATAACATTCAGCTGGTCAAATATACGTCAGCAATCTGCCCGAGAAGGACATAAGATTCAATCTGGCGTAAATTGCCTGTAACTGTCCGATGCTGCCGCAGTTCGTGTAAGCGCACTATGCAAAACGGGGAAATGCGGCCAACGCTCGTTCGTTGACTACAAGCGCGCAAGCCGCGTGCACTAGACTCTCGTTGAGGTACAGTTCAGAAATGGAACAGCGTCACTGCATGTCTTGACGATTCAGGTCGACTTGATTAGCACAAAATGAGCCATGTGACATTTTCGAACAGGGAGTGCGAGGATAAGTTTGTGGGCCTGAAACGAGGAGCAGCTGCTATCCTCGGACTCTGATTGCATTGCGTACAGAACCCAAAGGAAATTCCACGGCAATCACGTATCGCCTGTTGAGCAGAAGCCAAATTCTTTTGGCAGATTTCTTTTGGCAGATACTAACTCTATTGCTGTCCTCTCTGATCTTTGAACAAAATAGATGGTTCGAGGGCCTCTTCGCGCGGAACATAGTCGTCTGCCTTCAAGAGTTTGAGCTGAAGTTATCTGAACGGCAATGACAACATGACGGTGCAGGCGCGCAAAGACTAGCAGACAATAGCGACATCGGGTACCGTCGAGCTAAGCGGTGGACATGTAGGCAAGCTTGTTGAGTTTGACAAGCAAAGCGAAATATTGGGCGAAAATGGTAGTATTCTCTGTACATCTGAGAGATATGAACTGCTCATCCAACACCCCATCTAAGGTTGGCGGCAATGCTCTCTTTTGAGATGCTTATAACAACCAGTACGTGTAGCAAGTCAACGCGATATGACAAGACGAAGCGGCCGTATTACCGGCCAGCCCTGGGGGGAGAACACATACCACATCTAGGAAAATGGAGTAAGTAAATTTTGAATTGAGTTGATAGACTCGTTGCTGTATCTCCTGGCCGTGTCCAGCGGGCAGGGGTTCGCGCTTGTTTTGCCAGACGAGTTTTTGGGCGTCGAATTTAGGGGCCATCAATGTTGGTATCCACTATTACACACAGTAACGGTGCTAGACTACAGTGGACTTTGAAGTCACAAGTGGGATTTTTCAAACCTCCGCTTACTCATCGCACGTTAGTTCCCGAACGTCACCTCATTTTATTATTTTCCTTGCAAGCTGTTGCCAATTTGGCTCATCTTCATTTTCCTCCGCTCGTTCGACGCATTTCCAACATCGCAGTCATGGCCGAACACCCAGCATTCACCCTAGCAGGTCTCTGTATGTCACAAATAATCCGAGTGAACCTCAATGCGCGCATACTCACCATTGACGTCGTGTAGTGGCCGCCGGCGGCACCTTCGGCTTCTATCGCACGCGTTCGAAGCCTTCCCTCATCGCGGGCTTGACCCTCGGTACGAGCTTTGCTTTTGCAGGTAATTATCCTCCCTATCCTTCCTCTACCCTCATCCTATATCCGGGCCATTCCGGGCACTCCGCGTGCGGTCAAGAGCGCCTAGCTGATCACCTCTTCAGGATACCTCCTCAAGAAGAACAAGGACTACGGTGCTGAGGTGGCCCTGGGCAGCAGCGTTGTCTTGCTCGGAGCTGGCGCCCAGCGATTGATTGCCACTCAGGCCAAGTCTCGTCCAGCAATCGGCCTCACCCTTGCCGGTGGCCTCTCGACATTTTACTACCAAAAGAAGTTCAGGGAGTTCCGATACGGTGTTTGAGCTGGCGAGCTGCCGACGGGAAGGGTTTTGTACGACTACGTAGACGGCGCTTGCAAGGGAAGGGCTCACACCTTTGGCTTGTTCATGTAGAAACTCTGTAATAACTAAATGACATCCCCAATCACACACCTCTTTATGAAGAATTCTATCCGGATATGCCCGAATCCTAGTGAGGTCGAGCTGGTGACGACGAGACGGCAGAAGATCTCAAAGTGATGCCTCAGAGATTGCAAGTAAGCCTCCCATGTCGTTGAGAGCGATATCAACCTAGGCTACCTCGCCAAATTGTTTTCACGTCCCCCATGGCTCAGAATGTTGAGGAATCGACAGAAAGCCATATTCCAATAGTGTACGGCAGAAGAGGTGTTTGAGCAGACAAGGAACGCCTTGATCGCCGAATCGTCAACCACCACAAAGACAGTGAGCGTAGTCAAAGAAAGTTATCGCGGCCGCTATTTGGTGATTCAACGCGTCATCAGACAACAGTTTTCCTCATCTGCCTCGCTTCTAATAAATCCAGTGGTGGCTATTGCTTTCTATTTTAAGCTATGACTGGCGTCATTTGTGAACTATATTGCAGCTTCTCTGGTACCATATTCACATAGTGCAAAGAGAAACTCTAGAGTTCTTATCATACTATACATCCATCTTCGCTAGAAAACTCTGACCACATATCATACGCTCAGTACTGATGGTAGATCGTGGCGCAAATGACTGCGGGTTGGCGAAGAGTTCTAGGGTAAGCAGAAGTATCGGGATTCACAATCGTCACCCTCTTCGACTTTACGACGACAGAGAAATGTAATGGGCATCGGACACGTGAAAACATCTACAGTAAATTTGTTTTTATAGAAGACGCGCCAACACTTGGATGCAATAAGTTGGTGCGGGACAAGATGCCACAGTCTATCCAACATCGTAATTTTTTTGCATCATGACGTGGAACTTAGTCGAAGTGAAAAAAAAAAAAAAAAAAAAAAAAAAAATTATTTTTTTGGAAAAAAAA
>PXOD01000491.1:0-11836 GCA_003012165.1 Paramyrothecium roridum
ACAGCGGGAAAGTTATTGAGACAGGTCGGCTGCGCAAGGGAGCGAAGAGAGCAAAGGACAAGCCAAGCCAAGGCAAGGAAAGGCAAAGAAAGGAGCAAGGACGGAAACCGAGGGAGTCGCTCGGTTGACGACCCGAGCAAGCTGAATGGCATCGCAGCAAGGAGTGACACCCGCGACAACCGCTCTGTATCATCCAAGACGATCCACGGCATTGTCCACACTTTTTCGCTCACCCAATTCTCGATGCAGAAACCTGAGTACCGGAGAATGCGTCAGTGCTCACATCTCATGCAGTTGTGCTCTACAATGCGCCGAACGTTTATCGGACATGCCCTCCAGCCCCCGACATGGGTCGTCGCAAGCGGTAACCGTAGCCCCCAAAATGCACCGCCGCAAAACCAGCACATTCCTCACTGAATAGGATGACAAGTGGCGACCTTTCTTACTGTATCCTAGATTCAGTTTCAGGATAATAGAAATTATTCAAATATTTAATTAATTCCATTAACTTGGTAGACTATCATAAGTATTATCCTAAGATCATGTTTATGCAAGTTATTTTTTTTTAATCAAAATAATAACAAAATAGAGTAGCTCATCGTGCCTGTTTTTGTGGCAGCAGCACTGCGTCGGTTCCGATCCGTCTCTTTACGGAAGCGCAAGCCGGACGCAATACTCGTGCTTGTGCATGTTGCTCTGTGTCCGTGCTTCATGCAGAAAGCAACAGGGCGAGGAAACGGCTCTGCAGACATAGCCCGCAGTGAAGGAATTTTCTCCCAGCATCGCCCTTGCGGTCCAGGCGAGGCGGCAATGCGTGGACGAGGTGTCGCTCCGCTACGACGCAGGCGGCTTCAGGTTCCGGAGGCCCCAACCATGTGCCAAACCCTTGTCCGGACGTAGCATTGATTTGCCTGCTGCCTCTTCCTTGCTCCTTTTGCTGGCATCCGTGGACCGCCCTGCACACCGAAACCTAACTTACTCTAAGTTCATTTGTTTTTATTTTTATCTCTTTCGGCTCATTCCAAGACAACAGCTAGCGATCTGTGATAATGGTTGGGCTTGTTTCAACGAGGTGCAGACGTAGTGACTAGTGGCGTCTGACAACGCAAACCACGCCCTATTCTGCCCTTGTGTCCCAATTTGGACGACTGTTTCGCCATGGCCACAAGCGCGCACCTTCTCTTAGATAACTCTATTCACTCCGTACTACCGCCATACTTTCCTTTTCCGGCTGGGTCTAGGTACAGAGTACATGCTTTCTTTGGTCCTTACGAGGACCCGGCCGACCTCCAGCCTCTGGTGGGTTATCACATGTTTATTGAGAGGGCAAAATTTCGTGTTCTTCACCTACCAAGAAAAAAGTCGGCCTCAGCCAGCCGGGACAAAGCGAGCCAGAAATGTAGACTATGTGTATGACATCAAACAGCTAAAACTAAATAGGGGCCAGGCTGCATCTTGGCCGTGTTAGTTTTCAGAGCGGGGGTATGGGCTGGAGAAAAGCACCCCTTCTCTCTTTGGGATGAAACGAAAGATGGTTCAAGGGAGGAATCGTAGCGGCGGAGCAATATTCGGGCCTCACCGGCATCGAAAAGAAAGCAGCAGGTGCCTCGTTGTTGTGGACCATGTTTTCTTGCCTCAAAAGACGGTAGCATAGGGGTCCAGGCCTTGGTCGGTCCGGCCAGCGATCCATATCCGCAGGGAGCAGCAGAATGCGTGGGAATGGGTCTGGGGGGGCAGGATTGAGCTCACTGTCGCGGCCATTTTTGGTGCTGTGGTCGTCATGGTAGTCACCGGAGGGTAAGGTAGCATTGCCCATTCCCTCATCAAAGATCGTCGTCGGAGCGACTCTCCGCCAACTCAGTTCAGAAAGTCCATTTCGGCGGCACTGGGGGCCTAGATTATTCCCTCTCTGCAGCGCGCCGAAATGTCTTCCATTATGTCAAGATAAAGCGTAAGGCTTTCAAGGACGCCAGTGCGTCGGGCCAATCGGACCAACCACAACGCTTCATCTGCATCGGCATCAACAAACTTGGTAATCTGCAATGTAGTCTAGCCGAAAGTGAGGTCTCAGGCAGGGAGGGAGGGGGAATGGGTAAAACGAAAGAAAAGGAAAGGGGAAAAAAAGAAAACATAAAACTCAAGATAAAACCAAAGTTCTACCGATGACGGCAACATTGGCTCACTTGCAGACGAAACAGAGTGCAGCACATCGGTACATAAAAGCCGAAACGGGAAAAGTCGTTGCGGAGCCTAAATGGCACCGTACATGAGCAACACCGATTGAGATGTTGATTGACAGGAGGGAGAGGGAAAAAAAAAAGGTGATGGCCACGCAACTACGCAACCTCGGGAGGTCCTAGTACGACGCCTTGGTTGCTGATGGCTGCGTCGACGGCGGCGGCGGCGGCACGGTCCCCAAGACACCAAGCAGCTGGCTTGCGTCGGGGCGAGTCGCTAGCTGGTTGCAACTCTGTTGTCCTCATCACTTTTCAAGCCACATCGCCAACCCTCAGCATTCAGCACTCTCAGCACTCAACCGTCCGCCGCACACCAATGCGCGCAGCGGCGCACCACACACCTCAACTCATTAACACGCACACCACTTTCTATTCTTTCCCCTCCCCCCCCTTCCCTCTCTTCGCACCACTAAGCATTCGATACTCCACTTCGTTGGTTGCTGATCACCACACCTTCGTTTGCTCGTTTGAGTTTATGTTCTCGCAGCGTAGCGGCACCAAACGTCCGAAAGAGCATCAGGGGGAGAAGGGGAAAGGGAAGCCGCTCGTGCCCCGGCGTTATTGTTCGCAATGGTTCGACTCGTGCCGCCGTCTACGCTGGGCCTTGCCATGTGTCGAGGCGCACCCGCGCAGGCCAAAGTCGACGGGCCGCCTACTACTCGAGAGGTTCCGTGTACTCACATCAAGGACCATCTTGGCCATGGTGGTCGATGTGAGCAAGGAAGGTAATGCCGTTCATCTATAACGTAGCATCGAAATATGTACCGCTTCTCCACCGCAGTTGTAGTGTATCTCGACCGCAGCTGATCCCCAGAGTTGTCTTTCCCCAAACTCGATCCACCCAACGCCACCCCTTGGCTACCCTCCACAGTACGATCCACCCTCGTCTTGACCAAGAGCCAGGAAGATGCACCACCTCCCCGGGCGACAAAACCTGGGGGCCCCAAGTCATGACGAATGTTGAGCCCCCTTCTTCTGCTGCGCTCGTCTGAACCCGAGAAGGTTGCAACCGTGTCAGCAGAGGAGGGGCTTGTGTGTGTAAGAGTCAGTTGGATGAAGTGATGGGCAACAGCCCAAGTGTGAGATGAGATGCGAGGTCGATATTGCAATGTAGAAGGAACCCGTGGTGAAACCAGCTTAGACACCACATCGCATGTACCTTGCAGTCCATCCACAATCCAAGTTAGCGCGTACCTAAACGTCGCCATGCTCATCCTCCGACCTCGACGTCTGCCCTTGACCTTCCCTCCTCCTCTGGCATCCTCCTCTGGCTCCTACTCCTACTCCTCCTCCTCCTCCTCCTCCTCCACAAGCCACAGGTTCTCGGTTCTCCCCTCCTCCTCCCACCCCAACTCGGTCGAGTGCGTCAATGCCATCCCTGTGGCCAAGCCGCTCTGCAGGCGATAAGCTCCCCTGTCGTGGTCCGAGCGCGACGCTTGAGCTCCACCATCGTCTCCACCCCTCTCTTAACCTGCCCCTCCGGAGTCTGCAGTGATAACTAAAGGTACGGTAGCGGGCGCCGCTGCAGTGCCAAGTTTAGGTACCGCTCGCACACCACACGACAGCCACTAGCATGACCTGCACCACACCCTCTGGCACACCCAAAGGCGACGCTAGACCACCTGCTTGCAGCACCTTGCAGCGCCTTGCAGCGCGATCGGTACATCGACGTGCATCACAGGTCCACCCATCCTTTTTTTTCTTTGCTTGGCCCTCCCGCCGAAGTCGCCCACACGGTGCGTAGCTCCCAGAACCGTACGGCCCGATAACATCCAACAAGATGCACTCTATATGGTGCTGGTTTAATCTAGCATGCGATTAGCAAAAGATGAACCATGCGGTATGATAAGAAATAAATCATGATAATAAAAGCAAAAGAAGAAAAAAGATCCTAATATAAGCCAAGCCTTGAAACACTCTATAGCCATTTTTGAGATATTTATTTGTTCTTGACTTTGCCGTAAAAAAAAAAAAAATGCTAGAGGGCAAATTGCTCACCGATCAAAACAACATCTCTCGTCCCCAGTTATTCTACCTCACTGTGCGAACTCGACTCGACGACGTTGTAGGCACTGGGGCCCCTGGTTCGAGTTGGGTTTCTCCGACCCTCTCTGCTCGCCGAGACGTACCGCGCTGGAATCGTCCTGCGGGCGAAAGGGCGGGACGGGCGAACCGCGCCTTGTTTGGCATGCCCAGCTGGGGCACTGTGCAGTACAGCGCTGCACTACGGTACGCGCTCAGTTTCCAGAGGTATCTTATTTGCCCTGCTGGCTGGTGGCCCCATCAAGCTCCATTGCCCACACCAGCTAGAACAGCCCACCATCCTCCACCAGACCCAGCCCAGCCCAGCCCAGCCAGCCTGCCCAGCACACTCAGCACCTCCCCATCCGTCACCAAAAGGCAAGTCCCAACCGTGGCGGCCCATAATCCACCCACTCGCCCAAACCTTCTTTTCAATCCTCCTTTCTCTCCCTCCCTCGTCAACCGCTTTGTTCCATCTCGACATACCGTACTTCTTTGGCTTTCCCTCTTCCACCGCTGCCCTTTACCTCACCTCGTCCTTTCACCCATTTTCCCCTCCAGACCTTGACCGGCCTGCGACGATGTACCGATAAAGCCCGCCGACCGGCCGCCCAGACACTGCGCGCCGCCCACATTTTGCTCACGAGCATGCCGAATCGATCGATCTGGACCCCTCGTCACCCTTGATCATGGACTCGTCAGAGCAGCGTAACGAGCTGCCCCAGCAGCAACAACCACAACCACAACCACCACCACAACAACAACCATACAAACACAACTCGCCTGTCCCTCACCCTTCACTAATCACGCAACTTCCTTCGCCCGCTGCCTTTCCCCTGCGCACCGCCGAAAGCACGCCCATGTCGTCACCAGGGCTCTTCAGTCCTACAGCCATCCGACACAGCGGGATTCTCGCGCATACATCCCTCTCCGAAAGCAACACTCCTGCGCCACACGGCGGAATACCCTATTTGCATCCTCTGCAAAACCACAAAGTTCGAGAGTAAGTCACTGCTTCGCTGAATAAATCTCTCTTTGCAACTCAAAGCTGCCATTTTAACCCCTCGCTGCGTGCACCCGTTGCCCGTGCTCGGTGGGGCGTCGTCGGAATTTATCGAACTGTTTCTTCTGTTGCAGCAAGCAATCGGCGTTGGGTCGTACGGCTAACAATATCCTTCACTTGCAGGACGCACAAGGCTCTTATTGACTCGGACATCGCTACCGGCCGTAAACTCATCAACCAATATGAGGTCATTGAAGAGATCGGCCGTGGAATGCATGGCAAGGTCAAGCTGGCCCGGAATCTCGAGACAGGCGACAATGTGGCGATAAAGATCATCCCCCGTTTCTCCAAGAAACGACGTCTGGGTAAGGTTACCGCTATGTCGCCTCAGGACAAGACCAAGAAGGAAATCGCCATCTTGAAGAAGATCAGACATCCGAACGTTGTGGCCCTCCTCGAAGTCATCGACGATCCTGAACTCAAGAAGATTTACATGGTCCTCGAACATGTCGAGCTCGGTGAGATTGTTTGGCGTAAGAAGGGTCTTCCTCATATCTGCCTCTACGAACGGAGGAGGATTGAGCGAGAAATGAGGGGCGAGCCGCCCAGCGCCGAAGAGGAAAAATACGAGCAGCTTCTTGAACGCCGGCAAGCGATCAAGAAACTGAAGAGGGCCAAGATGGCTCAGAACTACGCTGGACCCCAAGATTTCTGGAGCGTCGAGCATGGTGCTGCGGAGGATGCCAGTAGCGCCGGCCAACAGTCTCGCATCTCCTCCAAAGAAGATTTCGCCATCATGGACACCATGTCTTCCCGATCCTTCTCACGCCCTTCCTCTCGGGCACCATCACGCGCTCAGTCCGTTGTTTCCATGGCCGCCGCATCCATCGATCCCGACGAGTCTGTGGAATGGAACGACGATATGGAAACTCCTGGTCCTCTCCGCTCCAATCCAGCATCGGTTACCGCCCTCGATGGTATCATGTGGGGTTCCCACATCGATGAAGCCGCCTCCCGCGGTCGTTCTCCCAGCATGGCGGACTCAATTATTTCTCACATGTCTTCTGTTGACTACAATCTTCACTCCCACGATCCCTTCGCCGATGACTATTCTTACGTTCCTTGCTTCACACTCGACCAAGCTCGCTCCACTTTTCGAGATACTGTCCTTGGGCTTGAGTACCTACATTATCAAGGTGTCGTCCACCGAGACATTAAGCCCGCCAATCTCCTTTGGTCTAGGGACCATCGAGTCAAGATTTCAGATTTTGGCGTTTCCTACTTCGGCCGACCGATTCGTGATGGCGAATTTGGCGACGAAACCGTATCCGAGTCCGAGGCCAAGGATTTTGACGACGATTTGGAGCTTGCTAAGACTGTTGGCACCCCGGCCTTCTTCGCCCCTGAGCTGTGCTACACGGACATCGACAGGGAGCAGCCAAAAGTCTCCGAGCAGATTGATGTCTGGTCTCTTGGCGTTACTTTGTATTGTCTCATCTTTGCCCGCATTCCTTTCTTGGCTGAAGACGAATTTCAAATGTTCCGGAAGATTGCAACCGACGATGTTTATATCCCTAGGAGGCGCCTAAAACCTGTCGATCCATCCACATCGCCTGCAGGAACTTCTCTTTACAAGCGACAAAACATCTTCCCGTACCGCGACGACAACGACTTAGAGTATGAGGATGTCGACAACCTTCTTTATGATCTTCTCCGGCAGATGTTGACGAAGAATCCCGACAAACGCATTCGCCTTCGGGACATCAAACGCCACCCTTGGGTTGTTCAAGATATTCCTAACCCCATAGGCTGGCTTGATGATACTGATCCCGCCCGTCCATCTTCTGGCCGGAAAATCCAAGTTGATGAACGCGACGTATCAGCAGCCGTCGTTCCTATCACTTTCTTGGATCATGTACGGTCCGCCGTAAAGAAGGCTGTTGGCAAGGTGATCCATCCCTTAGTCGAGCGCAGCGACAGTAAGTCTCGGCGTCGAGCGGCTAGTAGCGCGACGAGCTCCGCTGGTGACCTTTCAAACCCACAACTTAGGAACGAGAGGCGTCGAAGTATCCGACCTGATGACTACTTCGCTACGGGTGTCAAAGAAGCTTACCCTAACAAAGAGTCGGAGCCGGCAAAAGATTCGTCCCTTGAAATAGAAACCGAGCCAGTGGCGTATGATCCTATGGCCACAGTTTTACCTCCTATTGACCTCCCGCGAGGTTTATCAGCATCGTCGATGAACGCAGACAATCGTCGAGACGAACCTACTAATCCATCTCACAAATTCACTCTTCGGCCCCGACATTCGCATGGTCATGGGTCAGGCCATGGACTTCGCAGGCTCAGCCAGCATTTCCAGCACTTGGGGGCACCGTTGTCCATGCCTGTGGCGCAGACAACACCGTGTACTCCTCTTTATGACGGAGCGCAAGACATACTTGGCAGAGAAGCCGAGGCCATGCGACAAAGTCGCCGTTCAGACCTGGCCACTGATGAGATCAGCCGGGCCCGATCTGTGGATCGAGGACTATTCGCGAGCAATGACAAGCGGGCCCAACCCCAAGTGGCTGTGAGCACCGCTGTGGCTCCCGGCAGTGTGCATCGACCGACACATCCCAGGCCGATGAGATCTGTCGACCTAGGTAGCAGCGCACAGTATCCAGTGCCGCAACTATCTTCGTCCCCATTGTCAGCCCCGGCGTTGGAACTGCACGGCCATTCACTGTCCGATCATAAACTGCAGACAAGGTACCGTCCAAGTCCATATGAACGGCCTCAGACCGTTTGCCAACCAGAACGCGCTCGTGAGGTGCGCTCCAATGCCGCGCGGACGCGATCCGCTTCCAAACCTGAATCGCCTGCCGGGATTCTAGGTGTACCGACTAGGTCGCACCAAAGAGGCATTGAGGAGGCGATCGAGAGGATGCAACTTGTGGCGCCTGCTAACGTTCCATGCCCCCCATCACCCGAAGACGATGAGTGGGACCAACAAGTGAGCAGGCAGTCTACTGGAGATGCAATGATTACCGCCCAGTCGTCTAGTACCGAGTCCATGGAAGGTTTGGGCACTCCCCTCACCAGTCCTAGTGAGGTTACTAGCCCTATATCAGCATATCCTCCCGGCAAAATCACTTCGGAACGCATCTTGGCATTCCAATCAGATCCGTCTTTGCCTGCCTTACTGAGTAACGCAAGCTCGATTTCTGCGGATATGGAGGCGGAACTCCTGTGCCAACCTGGCATTGTTGGGACGCAGGCATCGCTACTTGAAACTACCGACTCACTCACGCCACCTGCCATGTTGAAGGAGCCCACTAATGGCTTCCCTATTGGGCAGGTCTTCGAGAATCCGCCCGCCATGGATAGTGGATCGCTGGCTGTGCCTCTGCATAGCGATCGTTCTTTCACGCCCGCGGGTCGTGCGCCAGAAAATCGGCCGTCCAGGAACGATAGCGACGAAGACGAAGATGAGGACGGTAGTGACGACGGTATTTTTCTAATGGCGAAACCTAAAAGAAAAAGCGCCGTTGTGCATAGCGGGCCTCCTCGCGGACCTCCTTTTGAGGCCAAAAGACGCGATACAGACATGAGCAACATCAGCACTGCCAGTAACGAGACTGCTAAGAGGGTGGTTGTCGACGAAACCACGACTTGATGGCGTTTACAATTTCACCATCCAATTTACCAGTCAACCACAATATTTTGGACACTTCCCATTTAATACCCATTTTTGACGGGATATATATATATACATATACACATATTTTTTTTTCGGATTCGTCTGGCGCATAGCATTATCAAGATGGGTTCATCGCGGAGCTGTCCATCGAGACAGTACTGAATGCACCATTGGCCATACGACCTGCCGTCCGGCTTTTGAGGGCTGGCTATGCGCAATAGAACATCACTACGGCGTATGGATTTTTTTGATCACATTCTGAATCAGACGCCTTTGCAAGATCATCTCAACATTCACACAAGTCCGAATGGAGGCGCGCCACAACCGCGCGGGCCATTGAGAACACAGACTTTGAAGCTTAACGACCAATGATGTGGACACGAATTCCAAGATTCTGCTGGCAACTTCAGCAGAAGTGAAAGAATGTCTCAGCACTTTTGAACAATTTCCATGCCGTATCTACGTTGATGGGTTATGGATGGAGAGATGAGTCATGATGCTTCTCGACGTCTCTGTTTGTCGTCATCCTTCAGATGACACTACACCTATATCTTTGTGCAGGCCAAGATCGTTTCGGTCCCCAGCGTCTTGCTGACATATGGCACCGTCTGCGCAAGTTGTCCATCTGTCTTACAATATCAACATATAGTCTGTATATCTTCCTTCTTTTTCGAAAGCTCTCATACTATATGGGAACACGAACACCGTTTCAGGAGATAATACGCATCTCATTTGTTTTCCTACTAGCATTTGCATCGCATTTTTACGCGGCACCAGCATGAATTGGGTCTTACACTCGGAGTCAGATGGTCTGAAGGGCAGACACCAGGATGTGGAAGGGCACTCAGCCACGGGATGTGCTTATTGATACCTTGTAGAACTTTTCTTTCTTCTTTCGCATACGTTGGGAGCACGTTGATGTCTAATGGGATGGATGAGTTGTGATGATTGAAAGACAGTGTAAGACTTTTCAGTATGAGAATATCAAGAACCACTGATTACCTCCTCTTATGCAATGTTTCTCTTCCTGGTGATCTGATTCGTGTCATGCACCTCCTTGCAGAGCGGTCGATTCTCGTTTTGACGCAAATATCACAATGCTCGGCCACATTTTTGAAGCACAAGACAGTTTCATTGCAATTGCTGGTTGGTGCAGTTGCGTCGACTCCCAAGTGTTGTGTATAACACACCCGATGCACACAGAGCATGATGTCACCACTCAATTCAAGGCTGCCGCTATATGAACCGCTGAAGCACTCTCGTCTATAAACTGCTCTGTATGAAGTTACTTTCTGGATACATCCATTGCCAGGGAGATGAACAACCCGACACCCATGAATAGCGCAAAACCCAGGGCAGTGAACAGTCTGGTCTGGCCCAGCGCCTGTGGAACTGGCGTCCTGCGCGGATCCGTAATCTCGTCCACAATCAGGTCCAGGCGCTCCGCCATGCGGTCCCTCCCAAACTCGGCCCTCACACGGTCAGCGCCGCGCTGACCCATCGCCCGCACATCGGCCAGCGGCATGGCGATGGCGCGGCTGGCAACGTCGGTCCACGCGGCCGTGTCCGTCGGGCCGCGAAGCCACCCCGTGACACCGTCGACGACTGTCTCGACGGGCCCGCCGGTGTTGGCGGCCAAGACGGGTAGGCGCGCAAGCATAGCCTCGAGAGGCACGATACCAAAGTGCTCGTTTGAGGGCGTGTAGAGCAGGAGGCGGGCGGAGCGGAGGAGAGCGGCCTTGAGGACGTTGGGAACGGAGAGAAGGAAGACGACGGTTGCGGAGCGGGGCACATCGGCGAGGGGTGCTTGATCATTGACAGCCAGCGTGGCTGTACTAGTGTTGATGGTGTGGTGTTCGAGGTTGAGGGAGGCGGCGAGCTCCTGAAGCTCGGCGTGGTACTCGACATTTTCGGAAATCCGAGGGTCATATCCGCCTGAGGGAATTTGTCAGTCTAAGAACAACTATATCATAAGCCGCCGAGAGTTGAGTAGTCCATACCTGCAAGGACCAAACGCACCGCCTTCCGCTGGGCTTCCGGAATGGCGGCAAAGGCCTTGATGGCCAAGCCAATGTCCTTCTTACGCTCGAAGCGGTTGATGCTCAGGAGCACCTTGGAATCATCGCCAAAGACAGACGTCGAATTGCCGTCCTCGGTGGTGACGGCCGTGTCCACGCAAGGGTACACGATCCTGGTCTTGACCTTGTTCCGCAGCCGGGGCCACGTGCGGTCGACGATGGTCTGCGTGAAGCCCGAGTTGACGGCGACTGCCTGCGCGAAGCCCATGGACGACTCCTCGAGCCAGTCGAAGGGGACGCGGTAGAGGCGCTTGAGGGCGGAGCGCTCGCGGCCCTGGGCGAGGAGGAGGTCCGGGAAGTGGCAGTAGAAGAGGACGGGCCGCGGGGCGAGCTGGCGCAGCAGCGGCAGGCCGGCGGAGAGCTGGTCGACGACGAAGGCGCGGGGCCGCAGGGCGGCGAGCTCGCCGCTGAAGTGGATGAGGAGCAGGAGGTGCAGGTGGCGCAGGATGGCGCAGAGGATCGTGAGGCGCGAGAGGATGGACATGGGGATGAGGTTGTCGGCGCGCACGCGGACGTCGAGGGTTCCTGTGCCCGGACGTCAATTGGTCAGCCAAAACGAGCCGGATGGTTCAAGAGGAAGCAGCAGGCAAGGCGGCGGGGCCCTCACCATCGCGGCACTCGTCAAAGCAGTGGTTCGGGTCGCAGTGGTTCGTGAAGACGACGACCTTGTGGCCGCGGTTCTGCAGGCCCACGGCGGCGTCGACGACGAGCCGCTCGGCGCCGCCGATGCCCAGGTCCGGGTGGAAGAAGACGATGGAGCCCCCGCGTCGGCCGGTTTGTCCCTCGTGGGGGGCATGCTGGGGGCGCCCGGGAG